>JALLPD010000910.1:0-19250 GCA_036940065.1 Cyclotella cf. meneghiniana
TGTTCCCAAAACAGGCACGCTACCAAACTGCGTTATATTTCGATGAAGGAAGTAGGATTCGAACCTACGATAAGCTTAACTTAACAGATTTACAATCTGCCACTTTCAACCACTCAGTCATTCCTTCTATAACTTTTTAGCACGTGTACGAATTTTAATTCGTTTTTTTTTTTTTAATCTACAACCGTTGTGCGGATAATAATTATAACTCCTAATTAATTTGATGAAAACTTTTTGTTTTAATCGTTTTAAAATATATGATTGTTGTTTAAAAAATAAATTATTAAAATGTAAAGCAACAGGTTTAAATTTGTAAATTTTAAATTTTAATAATAAAGCTTTTAAAATAGTAATAATAGCTTTAGGTTGTTTAATTTTTTGTTTTTTTTGAAAATTAAACATTCCCGCTGAAAAAAATAATTTAGGACTGCCTTTTATAGTATTTACATTTATAAAAGTATTAGTTAAAGATAAATCAATGTTTATAATATAACTAATTAATTTTTGTCGATTAAAAAAAAAAGTGTATAAATATGAAATAAAATAATTTGTTTTATCTTTTAAAGCACAAGCTTTAGTATATATTAATACTACTAGTCAACTTAAATAAAAAGAAATAGTTTCTTTTTTTATAAATTCTAAAATTTTAATCTTATGAAATAAGTATGTTATATAATTTTGAAGAATTAAATTAGGTGAAAAAAATGATTTATTTACTATTTTTAATAAAAACATGAATTTTTAAAACAATTTGTATGAATTTAATGAAAAATAAATTTACTTCGTTGACTCAAAAAAAGCTAAATAGTTTGTTAAAAAAAAATCTAAGAAAAATCCCTTTTATTAAAAATATGATTTGTGGTCAAAAAAATAACGCAGGGAAAAATAATGCAGGGAAAATTACAGTCCGGCATAAAGGAGGTGGACATAAAAAAAGATATAGAAAAATTGATTTTATACGAAATAACGACTCAATAGGAATTGTAGTTAGTTTAGAATATGACCCCTATCGTACTGCTTTTATAGCTTCTATATACGATTTTTTAAATTTCAATTATTTTTATATAATTGCACCAAAAAATTTAAATATTGGTGATATTGTAAAATCAGGACTTAATGCAGAGATAAAAATTGGCCATACATTAACATTAACAAAAATTCCCGTTGGGAGTTTTATTCACAATATCTCGCTAAAAAAAAATAAAAAAGCTCGATTTAGTAGATCTGCAGGAACGAGTTCACAGTTAATAGAAAAAAATTCAAATTATTGTCGAATTATTTTAAGTTCTGGAAAACAAAAATCATTACCAAATACTTGTCACGCAACTATTGGAACAGTTTCTAATGAATTTGCATTTTTTACACGAATTAACAAAGCCGGCCGTAATAGATGATTAAATAAAAGACCCACTGTCCGAGGAGTTGCTATGAATCCTATAGATCATCCACATGGAGGTGGTGAAGGTAAAACTTCAGGAGGAAGATCATCAGTGACTCCTTGAGGAAAACCAACCAAAAATGGTAAAACGGTAAATCGAAAGACAACACATCTAAATTTTTAAAAGATTAGCTAATGAATAGAGTTAAATGAAAAGGACCATACATTAATAATAAGTTATTAAAAAAGATTGAAAATACTATTTATAGTTCCAAAAATGTAATTAAAACCACTTCAAAAAATTCTATAATTGTACCAAAATTTATTGGTCTTACTTTCCAAATTTATAATGGCAAAACGTTCGTGACTATAAAAATTATTGAGGAAATGATTAATCACAAATTTGGAGAATTTATTAATACACGAAAACAATTTTCTTATAAAAAAAAAAATAAATAAAAATGGGACAAAAAGTAGATGCACGTATTTTTCGATTAGGTATCTGTAAAAAAAACTGAGAACAAAAATATATTGAAAAAAATAATGAAGAATCATCTTTATATTTGTATAAAACTTTAGAAATTCAAAAATATATAAATCGAATTTTTGACCTATACAAAATAAAAATTCATAATTGCAAAATATTTTATTCAGACAACTCTTTACAAATATTTATTTCTTTTTATCTAACAGAAAAAACAATTCAAATTATTGACAAAAATTTAACTAAATATCAAAAAAAATTTTCAATTCGAATTAAACGATTAAATATTCAAAAAAAGAGTAAAAAAAATATGTTACCTTATAGATCAAATTTAAAACAGACAATACTTTTAAAAAAATTTGAAGATATTTTGCTAGAAAGTTTAAGCCAATACACTAAAAAAAAGATTAATATTTTTATAAAATTACAAAATTTAAATAATTATAAACAATTAACCTATAATCAAATTAAAAATTGTAAAACTGTTTTTAAACAATTAAAAAAGTTTGTTAGAAATTCTTTTTTTAAAGAAGCCATTAACATTTTATTTATCAGTATTTCTAAAAGAAAATCAGCAAAATTATTAGCAGAATTTATAAGTTACCAATTTAAATTAAACCAAATAAAAAGTGATCAAATTACTATTTCTCGAAAAGATAACTATTTTTTGGGATTTTTAAAACAAACTATAAAACTTTTAATAAATGCTGATATATCACATCTTACAGGTGCAAAAATTGTAATTAAAGGTCGATTTAATAGAGCACCAAGAGCAAAAAAAGTTATAATGCAATTTGGAAAATTCTCTTTACAATCATTTAATTCCAAAATTGATTATCATCAATCAACTGCTTATACCATTAACGGAACTTTTGGAATAAAGGTTTGAATGTGTGAAAATAAAGATTAAGAAACTTATGTTATTACAACCTAAAAAAACCAAGTATAAAAAAACACAAAAAGGAAGACTACATAAATATAATTTTCGCTCAAACAAATTACAATTTGGAGATATTGGCTTAAAAGCTGCTAAATCTGCTACTATTTCATCTAGACAAATTGAATCAGCTCGTCAAGCTATTGTCAGAAAATTAAACCGAAAAGGAAAATTATGAATCCGCATTTTTCCAAGTATACCTGTCACAGCAAAACCTACTGAAGTCCGAATGGGCAAAGGTAAAGGTGCAGTCTCTCATTGAAGCGTTAAAGTTAGTGCGGGTACGATTTTATTTGAAATTTGTGGAATATCTAAAAATATTGCAATTACAGCTTTTAAAACTGGAGGGGCGAAATTACCTATTAAAACAATAATTTTTCTATAATTTAAATAAAATCCATAGATCACAGAGACCATAAAAATTTTAAATAAAATTTAAAACTATAACATTTGATGGGAACTTTAAGATAGAAGAATTTTTTTATTCACAGCTGCATCAAAGCCACCGAAAAAAAAATACATTTATTTTATATTTATATGTTATTACAAGCAGCTAAATTTATAGGAGCTGGATTAGCAACTATTGGACTAGCAGGAGCTGGAGTAGGAATTGGTACCGTATTTGGTGCATTAGTAATTGGAACTTCACGAAATCCTTCTTTAAAAGATGAGTTATTTAAAATGGCTATTTTAGGTTTTGCATTAACTGAAGCTATTGCACTTTTTTCATTAATGATGGCTTTTTTAATTCTTTTTGCATTATAATGTTAAAGAATTAAAAAAAAGGGTATGTAGCTTAGTCGGTAGAGCATTGGACTTTTAATCCACAGGTCTTGGGTTCAAATCCCAATGTACCCAAAACAATTAATTTACACATGATAATCTTAAATCTAAATTATATTTTAAATATTATTCTAATTTTATTTTTAATTGGAGTACTAGGACTTGTTTTAAATAGAAAAAACATATTAATAACATTAATATCAATTGAATTAATGCTATTAGCTATAAATCTAAATTTTGTTATTTTTTCTATCTATTTAGACGATATTACAGGTTACGTATTTGTTTTATTTATATTAACTATTGCTGCTACAGAATCTGCTATAGGTTTAGCTCTTTTAACTGTATACTACAGAGTAAAAAATACTATCAAAATAGATACAATTAAAAATATTAAAGGTTAAACTAAAAACGGAAACAACAGGATTTGAACCTGCAATCTTCGACGTGACAGGTCGACGCTTTAACCATTGAAGCTATGTTTCCTTAACTCGGAAATTAATTTTTCATAATTTTTGAAATACTTTTATATAAATAACATAAAATTTAATTATGATTTAGAATTTAAAAATAATTCAAATGATAATTTTTGAAAACAAAATACACCTCTTATTGAATACTGTGAAACATTAGGAATTAATATACCACACTATTGTTATCACAAAGGTTTATCTATTTCAGGAAATTGCCGAATGTGTCTTATAGAATTAAAAAATTCACCTAAACCTATTGTTTCTTGTGCAATGAATGCAAACTCTTGTTTAGCAAACGGTGATATTTATACGAATAGTTCGTTAGTAAAAAAAGCACGAGAAAACATTTTAGAATTTTTATTATTAAATCATCCTTTAGATTGTCCGATATGTGATCAAGGAGGTGAATGTGATTTACAAGATCAATCTCTTTTTTTTGGCTTAACCAAAAAAAGATTTTATAATTTTAAAAGAATAGTTATTAACAAAAATATTGGCCCTATCGTTAAAACGGTAATGACAAGATGTATTCATTGTACAAGATGTGTACGTTTTGCTGCAGAAGTTGCCGGAGTTGAAAACATGGGAATGTTTGGAAGAGGGCTGCAAAGTGAAATCGGAACTTATGTAGAAAAAATTTTTCAATCTGAATTATCAGGAAATGTTATTGATTTATGCCCTGTAGGAGCTTTAACTTCTAAACCATATCCGTTTATAAGTCGAAATTGAGAGTTAAAAAATGTAACTTCTATAGATTTTTCAGATGGATTTGGCACTCCAATTCAAGTGTTTATAAAAAATAATCAAGTAATCAAAATTTTACCGAGTTATGATGAAACAAGTTATAAAACAAACTGAATTTCCGATAAAACTCGATTTTCATTTGATGGAATGTTTTCCCCAGAAAGAATAACACATAGTTTTATTAAAAACAATAATAAATTATTTGTTAGTTTAGCATGAAAAAAACTGTTTAAAGAAATTTTTTACACACTATACTTTAAAAGTCATCTATCAAAACATTTATATCAACCGTATCAAATAACAATTTGTTTAAACAAAGATATAAGCTTAGAGGTTTTAAACCTTTTATATATTTTAAGCCATAAATATTCTTTTTTTAAACTAAGACAATCTGAATCGCAAAAGATAATTATCGATTCAGAACAAAATTATTTGTTGAACTCAAATTTAAGTAACTCTAAAATTTTAATATCAAACACTTGTGTTTTGATCGGTATAAATCCTCGCTACGAAGGCTCTAAATTAAATTTAACTCTTCGATCAAGATACTTAAAAGGAAATTTTAAAATCATTCAAATAGGTTCTTTATCTAACCTAACATTTTCTACATATAATCTTAGCAACAATACGAAAATTTTAAAATCTTTAGTTGAAGGTAACAATTTGTTTTGTCAGGAGCTTGTAAATTCTTCAAATCCTATTCTAATTTCAAATTCAGAACTATTTAAACGAAAAGATTCTTTTAATTTAACAAATACTTTAAAACTGTTAATAAAATATATTAATTCTTATTCTTATTCGAAAACATTCAAAGAACTAAATATTTTAAATTCAACTTTAAATGAAAGTGGTATTAACAATTTTAATATTTTAAAAACTGTACAAAATATAGACTTTAAAAATTCCTTAGGAGTTTATTTTTTAAATAGTTCATTTAATACTTATAATATAAAAAAATTATTAAATTTAAAATTATTAAACTTTTTTCAAAATTCTGGAAATACAAGTAAACTACTAATTACGCAAAACAGTACTCTAGATACAAAGGAGATAAGAGAATTCCAAAAAAATTTTAATTTGTGTAATCAAATACACTTACCAAATACTGTATTTTTTGAAACTTCAGGAACTTATATAAATACTAACGGAGATATTAATAAGACAACCAAGATAATAACTTCATTAAATCAAACTAAAAGTGACTGACAAATTATCAGAAAAATAGTTTATTATTGCAAAAAAACATTTTATATTTCAAACGTTTTCCGAAACAATAAACTAGTCTTTAATTCAAACACACCTTATCATTTTAAAAATTATATAGGATTTCAGTATTATGCTATTTCTAATTTAAATAATTTAGCATTTCAACTATTAAAAAAAATTAAAAAACCTATTACAAATTCTTTAAAATTTAAACATAAACGAAATAAATTTCTTAAATCACAGTTAAGATTTTGATTAAATGATTTTTATTTAGATAGTAAAAATTATACTACTAAGTATTCTTCTACAATGATACAATGTTCAAAATTTTTTCGATTAGAACATACGAATTTTAAGTATTAATAAAATTAAGTTATCGTTGATTTTGCAAAATAGTGTAAATCTTTAATATATAATCGTAAGAATCGGAGGATATCTAATAAACTAAATTTAGTTTATTTTGTCTTTAAAAATATCTTCAACGGGATTTGAACCCGTGTTATCACCGTGAAAGGGTGAAGTCCTAACCACTAGACGATGAAGACTTTTTTTAATTAAATTTAGCTTTTACTCAAAATAAATTTTAAATTAAAAGATTTTTTCTTGGAATAAAAGGATTTGAACCTTTGAATATTCGTACCAAAAACGAAGGCCTTACCAACTTGGCTATATTCCAACAAAATAAATAGTTAAAAGAAAGGATGGGATTCGAACCCACGGTATAAAAAATTATACAAAGATTTAGCAAACCTTCACTTTAAGCCGCTCAGTCACCATTCTTAAATAATGTAATTTAAAAACTTATCGATTGAAAAAGATAAAATAAAACAATTAAAGATTTGATGGAACTAATTTATATCTAATGCCCCAACACAATAAATATAAATATAACCAATTCCTAATTCAAACATAAAATCAATCATAGCTCAGAATCCAACAATATCAAGTTGACCTAATACATTGGTTCAAGGTATTAAAAACATTGTTTCAATATCAAAAACTATAAATAAAATAGCTACTAAATAAAATTTAACATCAAACGTGTGACGTGCATCTTCATAAGGTTCAAATCCACATTCATATGAAGACAATTTTTCAGTTTCTGGATTTTGAACTACAAAAATATATGAAAAAAATATTATAATCACAGACAGTAAAACAGCAACAAAAACAAAAATTAAAATTACAGCATATTCATTATAAAATAATGAATCATTTAAATACAAATATTTATTATGAAATAAAAAATTATTCAAACAGAAACAGTTTTTTGAGAAAAAAGAAGATAAAGTCATTTTTAATTTATTTTTTTTATCAGGATGATTTTTTTAATCCAACAATAGCACCAGCTCTTGCTAGTCGTAAAAAACTTAATCTTGAAAATTTTTTAAAGATTTTACTAAATTTAGCTTTTCGACTAGTTAAGATACATCTATTTACAAATCGGGTTTTATTAAATTTAATTGAAAGATTAGATAGTTTTAATACAGCGTTTCATTTTAAGATCAATGAAAAACTTTCATTTTTAATTATGTTTTTTAAAATATTAGAAGTCAACTCTTGTTTATTAAAAAGTTTACGAATATTTGAATCTTTTTGAGTTTGTTTTTTCATATATAAATTTACTTAACTTATTCTCAAGGGGATAAAAACTTAAACGTTCGATACTCTTGACACAATTCAATAGATTCATTTATTATTCTTTTTTCTGTTTCATTATATTTCATTTCAACAAAACCACTTAGTGGAAAATCTTTTCTAAGTGGATGTCCTTCGAAACCATAATCTGTTAAAATTCGTTTTAAGTTAGAATGATTTTTAAAAAAAACACCATACATATCTCAAACTTCACATTCATATCAACCTGCTGTAAAATATAATTGATCACAAGAATTTATTCCAAGTAATTCATGAGTAAAAGTTTTAATTCTAAAACGAACATTATAGCGAATACTTAATAAATCATAAACTAATTTAAACCTATACTTATTGCTAGGATAATCAACACCACTAATACATGTTAAAATATCAAATTGATATGAAATATGGTATTTGAAAAATACTAAAATATCATATAATAATTTTGGCTTTACGACAATTATTAAATCTCGACCATAAAATTGAATTTTTTCTAACGGACATAATTCAAATAAATCTTTAATGTTTTTTACGATTAATTGTGAATTCATTTATTAAATTTTTAGAAATTTGATTGCGATACTTGAAATAAAAAAAATTAGAATGCTTCGTCACAATTGGTAAAGATTTTGATGGATTTACAAATAAATTTTTTTTAAAAAAATTATATTTTTTAAAAGATTTTAAATACACTGAAGAACTAAAATAGATACAACCATTTGGGAAAACTTGTAACGTTTTAAAAGATTTTAAATTAGAAAACATTTTATTAATTTATCGATCAACCTCTCCAAACACAATATCTTGAGTGCCTATAATAGTAACAACATCAGCAATTAGATGTCCTCTCGACATAAAATCTAGAGCTTGTAAGTGATTAAATCCAGGAGCTTTAATTTTACATCGATAAGGTCTATTTGTATTATCAGAAATCAAATAAACTCCAAATTCTCCTTTAGGAGCTTCAGTACCTATATATGTTTCATTAGCAGGAATAATCACTCCTTGAGTATACATTTTAAAATGATGAATTAATGCTTCCATCGATTGTTTCATTTCAACTCTAGTTGGTGGAGAAATTTTGAAATCATTTGTTTTAATAAAACCTTTGGGCATTAAATTTAAGCATTGTTCAATTATTTTTAAAGATTGTTTCATTTCAAAAATTCGAATTAAATAACGATCATAGCAATCACCATTAGTACCTACAGGTATATCAAAGTTAAGTTTTTCATAAATTTCGTAAGGCTGACTTTTTCGTAAATCTCAATAAATACCTGAACCACGTAGCATTACTCCACTAAAACCTCATTGGCATGCATCTTTAGCGCTTACAACACCAATATCAATCAATCGCTGTTTTCAAATTCGATTTTCAGTCAACATATCTTCCATTTCAGTTAAACGTAACGTAAACTGTTCAATAAACATATAAATATCATTTAATAAACCTTTTGGAAGATCAACTTGTACTCCTCCAGGTCTAAAATAAGCTGCATGCATTCGAGCACCAGATACCCGCTCATAAAACTCCATTAATTTTTCTCTTTCTTCGAACGCTCACAAAAATGGTGTCATTGCACCTACGTCCATCGCATGACAACCAACAGCTAACAAATGATTTAAAAGTCGAGTAATTTCAAGAAAAAGCACTCTAATATATTGTGCGCGTTCTGGAATTTTACAATTGAAAAGTTTTTCAATTGCTAAACAATAACTATGTTCTTGTGCCATCATAGAAACATAATCTAAACGATCAAAGTAAGGTAAAGCCTGAACATAGTTTTTGTACTCAATTAATTTTTCCGTACCTCTATGTAATAAACCTATATGAGGGTCAGCTCGATTAACTATTTCACCGTTAAGTTCTAAAACTAGTCTTAATACACCATGAGCAGCAGGATGCTGAGGCCCAAAATTAATTGTAAAATTTTTTATTTTTTTTAATAAATTCTTTTTTTTTATTGTCATTATTAATATATAATTTTTCTCAAAAACAATTTTTTTGCTTCAAACTTTTTTCAATGTTAATTTTTCAGAAAAGTCATTTAAATTAAGTAATTTTTAATACTCAAATTTTCATAAATTTATTCAAATAAAATTCCAAGAAATTAATTTTATCATATTAAAAACTATTGTTCTTTACAAACATAATTTACTAACTTAGTCTCAATTATTCCTATAAGAGGAATTAAAATCACAAAAAACAAAAAATAAAAAACCGTTGCAAGTTGACCTACTAAAACATAAACATCTTTAACAGGTTTTTGGCCTATTCAACCTAATAATAAAAAATCAGCTACAATTAGTCAATAAAAAATTTTAAAAATAGGTCTAAAAGTTGTACTACGAATTTCAGATGTATTAGTAAACGGTATTAAAAATAAAATAACAAGAGCGCCACCCATAGCTGCAACACCACCAAGTTTATCAGGAATAGACCGTAAAATTGCATAAAAAGGTAAAAAATATCATTCAGGAACAATGTGAGCCGGTGTTTGCATAGGATCGGCGGGTATATAATTGTCTGGATGACCCAATACATTTGGAAAATAGAAGACAAAAACTCCAAAAAAAACTAAAAAACAAAAAAATGCAAAAAGATCTTTAACAACATAATACGGATAAAATGCTATTTTATCAACTTTACTGTCAATTCCTAACGGATTATTTGAACCATCTTTATGTAAAAGTGCCAAATGTACTAAACTTAAAGCTGCAATTATAAATGGTAAAAAAAAATGTAAACTAAAAAATCTATTTAATGTCGCATTATTTACAGTAAAACCTCCTCATAGTCAATCAACAATAGATTGACCAACGATTGGTACTGCAGTAACTAAACTTGTAATAACAGTTGCACCTCAAAAACTCATTTGGCCTCAAGGTAAAACATAACCCATAAACGCGGTTCCCATCATTAAAATAAAAATCAGAACACCTGAGCATCAAAGTAACTGTCTTGGCTGCATATACGAACCAAAATAAAGTCCACGAAAAATATGGGAATACACAACAATAAAAAACATAGAAGCTCCATTTGCATGAATATAACGAATTAATCACCCATTGTTTACGTCTCGCATGATATGTTCAACACTGCTAAAAGCTAAATCAATATGAGGTGTATAATGCATAGCTAAAAAAATTCCAGATAAAATTTGAATAACTAAACAAATTCCTGCAGAAGATCCAAAACTTCATGCATAAGTTAAATTTAATGGGCTTGGATAATGTATTAAATGACTATCTAAAAAAGCTAATAAATAATTTTTACTTAATCTCATGTTTTTGATAACAAAAGAAGCTAAAAAATTTGAATTGCTATATTTTAACGAATTCGAGTTGAGAAATTTACCAGAGATACGAGATGCGAGGTCATAGTCCAAGAGCACAAAGTTAAAATAGAGTTAAACTATTATTATATAAATTATAGAAAATTAAAGTAAATATTAGTTATTTTTTAAAAAAAGTTTCATAAAGTTAAAATAAAAAGTGATAATAACTTGTGTAGACAAATTTTTTTATTTTCAAACTGATAAATTATTCTGTTATATTATAATACGCATATTACTTTTAATCCAAAAAATTTAAATAAAATAATAATTAATATTCTTTTTTATTTATTTTATTCGCTGAAAAAGCTTCAAATATAACATAAAAAAAGAATAATGAAGAGATAGCAGAAATATAAGAACCTCAAGACGCAATCTTATTGAATGTAAAATATGCATCAGGATAATCAGGAATACGTCTTGGCATACCTGCAACACCTAAAAAGTGCATCGGAAAAAAAGTTAAATTAACTCCAATAAAAAAACTTCAAAAATGAATTTTTCCTAATACTTCTGAATATCGAACACCAGTAATTTTTTCAAATCAAAAATAAAGTCCTCCTAGCATAGAAAAAACTGCTCCCATTGATAATACGTAATGAAAATGTGCAACTACATAATAAGTATCATGTAAAGCAATATCTATTCCAGAATTAGCAATAACAACTCCAGTAACACCACCTACAGTAAATAAAAATATAAAACCAATAGCAAAAAGACCCGGAGTACGTAAATCAATAGACCCTTTTCATAAAGTAGCAAGTCAACTAAAAATTTTAATGCCTGTTGGAATGGCAATAATCATAGTTGCTGCTGTAAAATAAGCTCGGGTGTCTATATCTAAACCTACAGTAAACATATGATGAGCTCATACAATAAAGCCTAAAACACCAATTGAAAACATAGCATAAACCATACCAAGATAACCAAAAATAGGTTTTTTTGCAGTACTAACAACAATATGACTAATAATTCCAAATCCAGGTAAAATTAGTGAGGTCATTTAATATAAACATAATTAAAAAAACTTTAGTAAATATTAAATCCTCCCAAACCGTACGTGATATTTTCATATCATACGGCTTTCTGATTAAAAACTAATAAACAAATTCAATTCATTTTAACAACTTTGAATGATATTCTTAAAATCAAAAAAATATAATATTACATAAAATATTTTGACCTTTTTTTATTGTTTATATCAATCGTTTGTTTTGCAAAAAAATTTATGCATTTATTTACGTTTTGAACTTTCCAAACACAACATATTTTTACATAATCACTAATAACAAATGAAACATTTCATTAAATTACTTTTAATTGTTTTATTTATTAATTATAAGTTGTCAAGAACTACAACTTTATATTCCGGTTCTTTAATTTTTTTGAAAGTCGGCAGAATAAATAATTCAATATTACTATCAAAAGATCTTAAATTAATTCCGAATTTTTTATAAATCTTAGAAGCATGACATAACTTATATTTTAAAGCTAAAGTTCGCGCACACGAAAGATTAAGTCCATGAACAAAACTGAGCAAAAAATTTTTATTGTCTACAAAAGAATAATAGTTAGAAACGACGTAAATAACAAAGTTATAATAACGCAAAATGTTTAGATGATTTAAATTGATACAAGGGGCTACTCTAACAGGAATAAATTTATCCTCACGGTTTTTAAAAAAACCGTGAAAAGTTGCTTTTTTAAAAATCAATTTTATTGATGCATTCAAAGAAATTTTAGGCGTCATTTTTATTTTCATAGAAATCTTATTTTTTTCTTTAGTAATTTGAAACCATTTGTCTCGGCGTCAATTTTTTTTGATAAAAATACCTACGAAAAAAAGAGGATTCTTGCTAAAATGAATGACAGATATTGTTTGAGAACCCAAGGGAAATTGTAATTCATTTATCATAAACATTTCAATTTTATGATAAATTTTAATAATATCTTTACGAGATCCTACGATCCCAATAATAAAACTTGTAACATAACGAATATGATAAAATTTTTTAAAATTTAAAATAAAAGAATTATTATTGTAAATTTTCCAATGAAGGTTAGACAATTTTATTGATAAAAAAACATTTGCAACTTTCTCTTTTATTTGATAACGTGCATGTCTAAAAACAAAAAATTTTTTATAGCATCTGTTTTGATTAAAAAACCTAGAAAGTTTTATTAAAAATACCTCTAATTCATACAAATAGATATTACTGAATATTGAACAAACATTTCTTTGAGAAAAACTTTTGTTAAATGAAACAAATTTTCAAGGGATTTCATAACCAGTCTTAAAAAATTCTTTTATTAAGGCTAAAAATTTAAAACAAACAATTCGTTTACCTAGAAGATTTAATAAAATTTTAGAATCAAAACTAAAAAAATTATAATCAATATTTATTTTTAAGCATCATTTTACATCTTGAAATTTATATTTTATTTCTTTTAAAATCTTATACGTATTTTTATACAAGTAAAAATCGTGTGACGAATTCAAAAAAGAAGAATCATAAATTGAGTTTAAAATAATATAAATAGCTTGTTGAACAATTTTTTCTCTAAAACTATCTATAGTTAAAATCTTTGTAATGCTTTTTTTCGTAGGTTTAAATTTAAACATGCCTGCTTTTAATTCTTGACTAACAGTTACGAACCATTTTAAGTTGATAGTATCCAAAAGAAAAGAATCACCACTCAAAAAACAACTTTTTGATTTATTTTTATTATTTTCATAACTTAAAATAAGAACTTTAAGATTTGAAACAATATGAATTAATTTATAATTTGTATATTCTTTATTGTTTTTGTTTAATTTTATTAGTTCGTTTAAACTAACGCACGAACGCTCATTAATGTTAGTAATTGAACTAAAACGTTTAAAATCTGACTCTCTTACAAAGTCTCCGCTTCCATAAGGCTTTCACCTTTTAGGATATCCCATAGTTCTTAAAATTCCGTCATTAATGTACTTAGGTTGTTGCTTCACGTAACATTGCTGATGGCAAGTCTTTCAATTAGTCATCAAAGACTCTCTATACATTCTGGTAGAGAATCATAATCTAAAAGACTCATTACAGATTATAGAGTCGTTATTTAGTAATAAATAAGCGTGAAGTTTCAACTTAGTAAACCTAACCTTATACATCGTAACTCGCCAACTATTTTTGAAAAAAATCTGATTTCGCAAGTGACTTTCATTTCCGCTTTTAATATATTTATTTCTAAACATACTAAAGAAAAGTGTTTTAATACAAAATTGATAACTAAGTATAATCATAATGATTAACGAAAAATTAAGCACAATGGCGCACAAATATAAACTTCAGGATGACCAAAAAATCAAAAAAGGTGTTGAAATAAAACAGGATCACCTCCTCCAGCAGGATCAAAAAAAGTAGTGTTAAAATTTCTATCTGTTAATAGCATTGTAATTGCTCCTGCTAACACGGGTAATGATAGTAATAATAAAAACGCAGTAATTAAAACAGCTCATACAAATAATGGTAAATTATGAAAAGATAGACTTTTTACTCGCATATTAAAAATTGTACAAATAAAATTAATAGCCCCTAAAATAGAAGACGCACCTGATAAATGTAAACTAAAAATAGCTAAGTCTACAGAACCACCAGAATGTGCAGTTGCACTTGATAATGGTGGATATACAGTTCAACCTGTACCAACACCAGCTTCAGTTAACATTGATGCAAATAATAATAATAATGAAGGAGGTAATAATCAAAAACTAATGTTATTCATTCTTGGAAAAGCCATATCGGGCGCACCAATCATTAAAGGGACAAATCAATTGCCAAATCCACCAATTAAAGTTGGCATTACCATAAAAAAAATCATTAATATAGCATGACCTGTAACAATAACATTATATAGGTGATGATTATATTCTAAAAAACTACCATTAGGTTGTGCCAATGTTATTCGAATATATAAAGATAGAGCAGTTCCAGCTACACCTGAAATGGCCCCAAAAATTAAATATAAAGTTCCAATATCTTTATGATTAGTTGAAAAAAGCCAACGAGTTACAAATTTATAAATAGGACTTAACTGTACATTTTGAGTTGCCATTAATATAATAATGAGTTTTTAAGTTTTTTACTATTCAATAAAAAAAAACCTAAAACAAAAAATAAAACAAAAACTTTAAAATCAACAAAATTACCAGCACAAATTCAAAACTGTCGTACTCCCAAAATTGCAGTAAGACCTATTAGCATCAAAAAAGTATAATGATATAAATAACCGGTCTGCATTTTAGAAATAAATAAAGCTTTTTTTGTTATAATAGAAGATAATCCCATTGGACCGAAAATTTCAATAATTCCTCGATCAATTGTTTTATAAGTAATAGTATAACTAATTGTGAAAAAATATTGACCAATATATTCGTTGTATAACTTATCAAAAAATCATTTTTTATTAAGAAAATTATAAATTTTTTTTCCTAATTTAGAAATTTTTAATTTAATTAAAATATTGCTACCAAATAAGTACAATAAAAATGAGGATGTTACACCTAGTAAACTTAAAATTACAGGTAATATTTTATAAAAATGAATAATAAATTCAGAGTCAATTCTATTCATATTTTCAACGGTAACAAAAATAGCATTCCCTCAAAAATCACTTCCAAAACCTATAATCATATCTTTAGCGTAAAACCCAATCAATACACTAGGAATAACTAAAAAAAATAAAGAACTCGATATTTGATAAGAAGAATCATATGCCGAACAAATAACAGTTTTATAACCATTTGGTTTAGACAAAAACGTTAAATAAATTAATCGGGTTGAGTAAAATGCCGTTAAAAAAGCACCTGTTGTGCCTAAAATATAACTAAAATGTCCTTGTAATGTATACTTGCCATATGCAACTTCAAGAATAACATCTTTTGAATAAAATCCAGTCAAGAAGGGAAAACCTATAAGAGCAAGAGAACCAATTACCATTACAGAATATGTAAATGGGACTAAATTTTTTAAGCCTCCCATTTTACGCATATCTTGTTCATCCGCAACCGCATGAATAATCGAACCAGCTCCTAAAAAAAGTAAAGCTTTAAAAAAAGCATGATTAACTAAATGAAAAACTCCGACTGAATAATTTGATAATCCACAAGCAAAAACCATGTAGCCTAACTGACTACACGTTGAATAAGCAATAACTCTTTTTAAATCATTTTGCATTAACCCCACAGTAGCGGCAAAAAAAGAAGTACAGGCTCCTAAAATTGTAATTAAATTAAGTATACTAGAACTATATTCAAACAAAGGAGATGAACGTGCAATTAAAAAAACTCCAGCGGTTACCATTGTTGCAGCATGTATCAATGCTGAAACAGGTGTAGGACCTTCCATTGCATCGGGCAACCATGTATGCAACCCTAATTGAGCGGACTTACCTATAGCACCAATAAATAAAAAAAAACAAATAATAGAAATTAGATTAAAATCAAAATTTAAAAAATGGTAAACTTTATTTGTAAAAATTGACGTCATTGCAAAAACTGTAGCATAATCTACCGCTTTATATTCAACAAAAATAATTAAAATTCCAATAACAAGTTTAAAATCACCAATTCTATTTAAAATCATTGCTTTTATCGCCGCTTTATTAGCTTGAATTCGCGTGAATCAAAAATTAATAAGCAAGTAAGAACATAAACCTACACCTTCTCAACCAACAAACATTTGTACAAAATTATCAGCAGTAACTAATATCAACATAAAAAAAGTAAAAAGAGATAAATAAGACATAAACCTAGAAAGATGAGGATCATAAGCCATATATTCTGTAGAATACAGGTGGACTATAGAAGATACAAAAGTTACTGTACAGCACATAACAACTGTTAAAGAATCAAACATAAATCCTCAATCAACATTTAATAATTCTGAATTAATTCAAGGCATTAATTTTATATAAACACAACAATTTAATAATGCTACTTCGTAAAAAGTAAAAAGAGATATACAAAATGTACTTACTAAACAAATTACAGTAATATACGATGATCCAAAAGGACCAATAAATCGGCCGAATAATCCAGCACAACATGAACCAATTAATGGTAAAAAAACTAATAATAAATACATAAAAAATATTTGAATGCTTAATTCAAAGAATTTAACTATTGAGTTTTAGTAATATTTAAAGTTTTCACTATAAATACATTATTTAATTAATAATTATCACATCAAAAAGATTTAATCCCCCCTCTTATATATTATGGTAAAAATTTATAAAAAATAAAAAATATAAATTCATCTTCAGTATATGATCTGATTTGAGGCTACTAGACTCTAACTTAAAAGCGGTCATTTGTAATTTATGTTCGAAAAAAATTTCGAACTAAATTAATAAAATCGTCTATTGTGTTTCCTAATGTTCTTTCAGAAGAATTATTTAATTCTAATTGATTTAATGAATTATTATTAGACTGTATATTATTTGATAATATTCTACCACCAACCACAGATAATATTGGAACTAATCAAGGTTGGCCGTAAAACATGCTAGCATATCCGCCAATAAATAACACGGTATTTCAAGCAAAATTAGTTCAATTTCTATTTAATGCTTGAGAAATTATAGAATTATAATTTCTTCTAGCCATTTCATTAGTTTGCTCAGGAGATGATAATGATTCATTTGCATTTTGAACAGCATTATTTAATTCTTCATTTATATTTATAACAGGTACATTTTCCGTCAAAATTTCTACCATTGCTGCCTTTAAAACATAAATAGCTGTATTAGGATGTCTTATTCCTGGATATACATAAGATAATAAATTAGCAAACTCTGCATATTGTCTAATACCTAGTGTACCATCTGCTAAAGTCAAGAAAGTATTTAATACATCAGTATCTAAATTCCGTATATAATTTCTTATCATTTATTTTCAGTTAGGTTTTATATTCGAAAAATCAAAATTTAAAAAAAAGTAAACTTTATTTGTAAAGATTGACGTCATTGCAAAAACTGTAGCATAATCTACTGCTTTATATTCAACAAAAATAATTAAAATTCCAATAACAAAAGCTCAAATTCACAAATTTTATTTAAAATCATTGCTTTTATCGTCGCTTTATTAGCTTGAATTCGCGCGAATCAAAAATTAATAAGCAAGTAAGAACATAGACCTATTTTTTCTCAACCAACAAACATTTGTATAAAATTATCAGCAGTAACTAATATTAACATAAAAAAAGTAAAAAGAGATAAATAAGACATAAACCTAAAAAGATGGAAATCATAAATCATATATTCTGTAAAATACAGGTGGACTATAAAAGATACAAAAATTATTGTACAGCACATAACAACTGTTAAAGAATCAAACATGAATCCTCAATCAACATTTAATAATTCTGAATTAATTCAAGGCATCAACTTTATATAAACAAAACAATTTAATAATGCTACTTCGTAAAAAGTAAAAAAAGATATACAAAATGTACTTACTAAACAAATTACAGTAATATACGATGATCCAAAAGGACCAATAAATCGGCCGAATAATCCAGCACAACATGAACCAATTAATGGTAAAAAAACTAATAATAAATACATAAAAAATATTTGAATGCTTAATTCAAAGAATTTAACTATTGAGTTTTAGTAATATTTAAAGTTTTCATTATAAATACATTATTTAATTAATATTTATTACATCAAAAGGATTTAACCCCCCCTCTAAATCTCCCCCCCTTATATTATGGTAAAAATTTATAAAAAATAAAAAATATAAATTCATTTTCAGTATATAATATGATTTGAGGCTACTAGGCTCTAGCTTAAAAGCTGTTCGATTTGAGGCTACTAGGCTCTAGTTAAAAGGCTGTTTCGATTTGAGGCTACTAGGCTCTAGCTTAAAAGCTGTTCGATTTGAGGCTACTAGGCNGGCTACTAGGCTCTAGTTAAAAGGCTGTTTCGATTTGAGGCTACTAGGCTCTAGCTTAAAAGCTGTTCGATTTGAGGCTACTAGGCTCTAGTTAAAAGGCTGTTTCGATTTGAGGCTACTAGGCTCTAGCTTAAAAGCTGTTCGATTTGAGGCTATTACTGTAAAAAAATAAAAAGTATTTTTTATTTTTTATAAATTTTTACCATAATATAAGGGGGGGAGATTTAGAGGGGGGGTTAAATCCTTTTGATGTAATAAATATTAATTAAATAATGTATTTATAATGAAAACTTTAAATATTACTAAAACTCAATAGTTAAATTCTTTGAATTAAGCATT
>JALLPD010000911.1:0-13779 GCA_036940065.1 Cyclotella cf. meneghiniana
AAGATATTTATTCAACCAAGACCACATTTTCATCCACGAGGGCAGTCAGAATTTCATCGCGGAGCGGATGAGGAAGTCACATAGGGGCTTAAATAAACCTATCAGTTATTTAGATCTAAATCACACTTCACCTTCACATCCATATCCGCGTCCGCAAAAATGTTGACAACCCCTAGTATATACGGTAGTTGTTAACTAGGATCGTCCAAAGATCAGCTTAAGAAGACTCCCAACAAAAGGATGATGAAGGATACAAGGTGAAAGAAATTATAAAGGATGTTTTGGAGAAGAACATTATTACTGAACCCATCAACAAGAAACTAGGTCAAATCAAATAGACAATAGCAGCGGCACTATTCATGTTGTATAAGAGAAATCAGATTACAAGTATATGATTCAAGCTCCCAATGGTGCATTCATAGACAATTAGCCTAAGAGAAATGAACCCATACATGAAGCATTGATGATCTCGGGACAAGATTGAGCACCAGTGTGCAGAATCCATACAAAAATTCAAGTAGCAAGGACAAAAGGGACTGGACTGATTAATTTCAGAAGTACGTCCATTTGAGATGTACTTTTTGGTAACATTTGATAATGCAGCTTACATGACACCATTCTTATTAATTGCCATCACAATGCTGTCTTGAAGGAGTTCACAGGAGTAAAAGAAAGTGAACAAGTTGGTGGAAGAACTTGCCTTTCCTTTGTGACGATGTCACACTTTGGAATTCTTGGGCGCGCAAAATTATTCGTAGTAGGCTTCACTCCAGATTGAAAGACTGGTGATGACTTATTCTTGGTAGCGCTCGTATAAGAATCCAATCTTTCGAGTTACCAAGCGTTGTCTTTCAAACCTATCTGTGTCCAGGGTCGTGGCAAGTGATAGAACACCCCGTTTGCGCCTCATCCAAGGAATATATGAGGCTGGCTCTGCACCTTGGAGATTCAACTAAGGCAAGATCAAAATCAAGAAAAATCCTTTTCATTATGATTACTTGTTGTGCGGACGGCGTACCCATCAACGATATCAAAACCTCCGTTCATTTCGCTTTTTAAATCTGCATATTGCTGGAGTAAATCTTTGCTTGATGTCTAATTGGCAAACATAACAAGGTCAGAGTGAACACTCCTCGGTGAAATAAATGTAAAATCAACATTCAAACGCCCGCTCACCTTACACGAATGCCCTTGAGTACACTGTCCCCTGGCATTCTCCTCGGCTATATCGTATACGTGCTCAGCAAAATAGTCGTTTGCACGAATGAGTGAGTTGTTCGAAACGCCAAACTCTCTCACCATCAAGACCCACATAGCATAGGTCAATATTGGTTGTCGTTGAACAATTTGTAACTGTGTCTCTGTGGGAGTTATGCCAAGCATTCCCGCACTGGTGGGCGTCCGCGATCGTAACGCTGCAAAGTAGTACGCATTAACCATATGGAAACAGGATCCATCGTCTGGTTCTTCTTTGTCCGAGTTCAGTGCATCTGTGTTGTCTTTGCTTTCGTCGAATATTGATATTCCGGACCTATGACATATTGTTGGCCCCTGAGGGCGTAAATAAGATATTATTCTGTCGTGATCTAACCTCGGTACGTCCATCGGATTGAATGATCCTCTCAGTGCAACCGTGACGCCTGGAGTGACACTGCGTGCGAAGTAAACAACAATAAGATAATGTGACGTAGACGAAAAATAGTCAGATATCAGGCTCACCATACGTTGACATGTTGTACTGGAAACACCGTGCCATTTCTGTGAGAAGGATCATGCACTGCATCCGTTATAAACCAATCAATATTGCGGCCGGCACACCAATACGTCCATTTCGGAGGAGAATAATTGTTCTTCCTCTTCACTAGTCCATTCTGTAGATGTTGTTCTTCATTATTTTGCGACAACATCACTTTGCCTGTACTGTCAACGACGAGCTCTTCCAAAACATCTTTCCCATAATACTCTGGTAAAAAATACCGAACCGCCTGACTTTGAATGTATTCCATATAACCTAAATTAAGCCCGTCATCGGCATCCAATCTCGTCCATAATATGACATCGTCATCGTTCCCGTGATCTAAATTCGACTTCTTGGAATTGATCTCATCCAAAAGTCTCTGCGCCGATGAAACCCTTCCGGCAAAGACGGATTTCGGATTGTCTATCATATTGGTAAGCATATGCCGTATGTCGAACGGCTTGACCGCATCGTTCGAGAAGGTAGTCGAATTGGCAAGAATGTAATTGTCATTGCTCCCCACGACGTAAGTCAAGGATCGTTTGTCCTGCTCTCCGTTCTTATCTCCGACGGCGAGCTCCTTCAATGCCCCGCTCCGTTTCAACAAGGATACTAAATGCCGTTGGATTCCTTCGTCCAAATCGGGATCGGTGCGGATGACCCAAACGAATTCTCCCCATACGGTTTGTTTAATGACGGTGGGAAGACAAATGGTGGCAAAGAGGTGCAAGCGCGCCTTGGCCAATTCGACCAACCGCGGTTGGTTTTGCATGAATCGCGTTTCTAAAATGTGGATGAGTCGCGGCGGCGATGTCGAGTCCGATTCGGTGGCTCGCAGTTTATGCTTGGATTGAGCGACTTGTTCGCGTAATTTTGGCTGGAAGGCCGTCGCGGCCTGCTGCTTCTTTGGGGCGTGCTTCGATGTCTGTCCTTCCTTGACGTTCCGTTTGCCCGCGATGGAGGTTTTGAAATGAGTCAACGAGGATTGGACGATGTGGTGTACGCCGTGTCGCATGGAGGTGGGATCGGGCATTTGGATCATCAAGACGAATGTTCCCATGAGAAAGAGAGAGAGAGCACAGGACGCCAGTGTCATGATTTGACGTTTGACCTCTTCGTTTTGTCTGCGGGGCGAGGTCATTGTCACTGATGCCGGCCGACGTGTTTTCCTGTTAGGGGTGACCATGGTTTGTGAGGATGGCTTGAGGATGGGCTGCGGTAGTGTCCCATGTGGAATCTTCACAACATGGTGTGTACAATTATCCCACGTTGCAATATCCCATCACGTTATTTGAAAAATGTGTTTTTACTCGCAGGAACCGGCAAATCGCTATTTTTTAACATTTTCACATAGGAATTTGTGGAATCGCCAACAAAACCCGGTTCCTTCTCTTCCTTACCTGGGAGTTCCCTCGCCAGTGTGCCGAGAAGGGCGCGGAGTATAACTTATTTTTGTTGACTACCTAGAGCACCATACCATAAACGGCTATGGTACAGCTGTGGTACGTTAGATCGTACCATAATATGGTACCATTTTTTTAGTGCCCGTGATGCGAAGTTGTCAACGTGGGCAAAACCATCATTTTTTGCTGGGAAAAACTACCCAGATCTCGCAACTCCCGCGCGCACACATTCATAAAACCAGCAACACAGCAAAGCAGGAGGACATGCTTTGACACTGACTTCTTGACTACGGCGATCGTCTTAGCTATCACGAGCCATGTCTCCACTATTTCCAATGACCAAACCGCTGACATGACAACGACATCAGACGGTGGCCATGCCGACGGCGGAAGCAGTCAAAACGTGATCGATGCCATCGCTGACATGTCGCTATCCAAATTGGCTTTGAGCGTCTGTGAAGCCATCGAACAAGGAGATGACGCCAATCTTGCTTCGCTTCTGGATGTAACACAGGCTGTCGTCGGCACGGGTAGCTCTGCGACAGGCAAGGCAAAACATCCTCCGATGCCGACGACAGTCGAAGACAAGCCAAGAGTTGTCGCCCTGCTTCGTGTTTTCTACAATCTATTGGGGCAGAATTACGGTCGTCATGGTACACTTTCAGAAGGAGAAATCATGACATACGATTTGTCAGTGAGGGCACCCCTCGTGCTGAAAGCGCTATGTCGTGTTTCGTCTATGGATGTGAACGTGTCTTGGATTTCATGGTGAGCACAAGCAGTTCGATGTAAAATTTTCAGATTTTTCAGTATTGGTATCCTGTCGACGACTTTAGTCTTATTCAACAATTCTTTGAACTTTTTATTATTGACGCGTCTTGATCAATAAACAAGGAAAGCAGCAAGAGCAGCCGTCGTGTCTCTTCAATTCTCGTCCGAATCGAGCCACGCCAGCAAACCTGTAATGAGTCATGGAGAAGAATTGGCAATAATTGCAGAAATTCGTACCTTTCTTGTATCCCACGCACTATCAATGCCATCTGCCTTGGATGGTGCCGAAAAGAGACTTCAATTTGTAAATCAGACATCGACACGTCTTTTGCGATTGGGACAAGTTATCATCGCCCCTCTCCTCTCAACTTCCAACAGTAGTTTGGAGGATAAAAAATTAACCGTTACATCGAACAGGATGAAAAGGCGTCGTCAGCATTCCTATCTAATGCCGCTAGAATTGATCCCTGTCATTTTGGCTGCCGCAGATGCATTAGATGATATTCGTGATGGAATCTACGATGAGCTCACTGGTGAAGAAAACAACAAACACATTTCAACATTAACAATTGGAACGGGTACTGACTTAAATATAGATGACATGGACGACATCAGTCGCAAAGGAAATGAATCAGAACAAAGAGATGACAATTCTGATATTCATATCTGTGTTAGTGACAAACTTATGGCAACCCTGTTTACATGTAACGCGCAAAATGATAGAAACTCAGGAAGGCCAATGAGAGCCGAAGCAGTGCTGCCAATACTGGCATTAGCCATTGACGACATTGGCTCAAGTCGCATGTCGGCAACCGTTCCGACAATCGAGAAAGGTGCTGCCACGTACTGGAGTTGTTTGAGGCATGCTCTGAATGAGGCCATTTCTTCCAGTATAACATGCTGCGCAGACGAGAAAGATTACGGAATCAACTCGATTAAGAAATGCCGTCGATGGAGGGAGGAGGCGACATCTGATGAAAGCCTTCACATCATCCCACATTCTGACTATCCTGCACTGATACGATGCATTTTTCGTATGATTACTTGTACTGCAAACACGAAGCAGAGTTTGTCAAATCCTAGTTGGGAGTCACTTCTTCTTCGTTCGTATCATGCCGCCATAGTAACGACTTTGACTCCACAGTTGAAATGGCGAAAGAATCATTCTGATATGGATCGGATGGCAATTCTTAGCACTATCGAAGCACATGTGCTTCTACCAACATTTACAGGAGCTTCAGTGTCATCCATACGGTCTATATTAAATGCATGCACCAGTGAGTGCTGTCCTTCATGTAAACAAAATGCATCAGCGATTGGAGCAGCAAATGTCGATGGCTCTTTTACAACCTCTACTCCAGTATTTGCTGTTGCAGGAGTTGTTCTTCTTATGATGCGAGCAAGAGCATCAAATGTGTCATATTCATTGAAAAATAATGGAACGGGATTCGGGCCACGGTATATTTTCCGTATAGCATCAGACATTTTACATAGAAAGGCAGAGGTTCTCGAAGAAAGAAGCGCATCTGGGAAAAGAGTAGATGATGAATTTGGTATTGCTCTGAAAGTACTCCTAAGCTTGTCTGGGATAGAAGCAGGTGCGTGTCCGACTTGCTCTGATGCGAGAACGTGCGACGGAGCACCGACGGCTGCATACGAGGTTCTGAAATGCTCTTACTATGATGGAAATGGATCGTTCATTCGTCGATATGCTAATATGGGCGATGAATCGACAACATACCGATATGAACTCGGTCTTCGCACTTTATCCTCGTATAGAAGTTTTGTCTATTCGAGTCTGACGTATGGCCTAAGTTTATCTGCACGAACGTCGAGTTCGATGGAATCGTTTGTTGCTGATAATTCGCGGACGTGGCTTGATGCTGCAACCATGCTCCTTAACGATACGTCAAAGCTCGCTGATGAATCAAGAGTAAGAAGGCACAAAATAGAAAAGTCCATCATCTCAGATAGTTTTGCGCTGGCAGCGGTCATCATTATTGTTATATTCTGTGAAGTTCCATCCTCTCAGAAAGACATAGTACGAACTTTATATGATGGTCTTCTAGAGTCCGCTTTGAAAGAGTTTTGTGATGAATCTTACTTAGTCATCATTTCTACACTCGTATGGTCCATAGCCGCCAGGGATGGAGTGACTTCATCCATCGAAGTTTTTCGCCGAAAGAAGGATAGGCAAAAACAAGATATGTCTGTGTTTCAGCCTCTATGCAGTCTGCTCTCGAGACCGGTCGTTTCCAAGGGACAGAATTATGATAGATTTTTTGCGCCAAACGAAGTCACGCCTTTGTCATATGGGACAGTATTGCAAATCGCCCGATCTTTGGTTTCGATTCCATCATGTAGAGATTGCCTTCTAACTATGGCCAAGAAGCATATGCGAAGTTTCACATCGGTGGGGTCTGATATTCATTCATCAGTGATGTTGACTTCTGTTTTTCAATCCATGCCATGTACTCTAGGAGCAAAAAGGGATGGTTTGTATTTCGCCGGGGCTTGTTTATGCATGTTGATTGAAAATTATCAACCAGCACAAAGCTCAATGCTTGACGACTCTGGCTGCGAGGCGTTGATGATCCTGACTGATTGGATTGTGTCATGTTCGCCCTCGTTGTCTATGAAGGTTGCATCTTGGATACTTGCTGAACTAAACAGGTCGGCTGTTTTGTCGAAGATATCTGTGTGGACATCTCAGCGTCTACTGCGAGCATCGTACGTTCGATTGTTGAAGTGTTTCGAACTAGAAATGAACAAAAACGTTACCAAAGGGTTTCGTGCTGTCCTGCGCGCAGACGTTGCCTTCTCACTCGAAAGTCTGTCGTTGACGCCGAACTTTGATTTGGTAGGGCTTCTCCGGTTAGCAAACTCGTTGTGCGATTTAGTAGACTCTAGCAGCAGTTTGCCGAAAAGAGTTGTCAAGTCACAACTGCTCAGCACTCTGCTCCACAAAGATCACGATGTCTTTGAACCTGTTGAAAATAGTATCGGTGCATTAATGAGTGGATTCGTGAGCTCTGACGAAGCTAGCAGCAATGGTTTCGACAACATACTGCTCACTGTGTTTATGAAAGGATCTGCGTCAATTTTTGAAGCCAACATAAACTCTTCTGAATGGATTAACACGTCGTGCTCTGAAGCAGTTGAGCAGTATCTTGTGGATTCAGAGCGTTTTTACTATTGTAAAAGGTCTGGCGCTTCTCCTCAAAGCCATTGTCTTCTTCCTGATTGGATCAATAGAAATGACAAAACAAAGATGCATATTCCACGGGTGTCAAACTTCGAGATGGAGGTAGTCCAACAAAGCATTGTCTTCGAGCGTGTTGTTTCCTCGTTGTGCGACTTCTTCGTCGAGATGCTACTCAGCGATGACTTGTCAGCAAATAATGATGTCGAAAACTGTCAAACTATGGGTAAAGAAGAGAAAGAAAACATCAGTGAACTTACTTTGTCAGCGGACTCAGAACTTATACTCGGTATAAACATGCTCTGGGAGAAGAAGCAATCAGTGGAAAAATCAAACAATTTACCGGTTTCACTTGGGTGCAACAAAATGTGTTATCTTATTGATATGTATTCGAGACATTTACAACTGCTCCTCAAAACAAACGAAGATAAATCGATTCTCGTGCAGTTAGAAATCACGATAAAGCACGCATTAGACTTTTGCAAACGTTTGACCTCATCCAGAGCTGATTGTACCTTCAACGAACGTCTTTATGAGACGTTGTGGAAGCTTTACTGTTCGATTGCAGACGAAGATTCGTCACGTGCTCTGATATCATTGGTTTTAGATAAATACAATGATGCCGGTGGTTGGGCGCCAAAATCATCGGTTGACGACTTAATAGCTGCATCTGGCGTTGATGAGTCCACATTTTCCCTTACTTCAGTGTCCTCCCATGACACTTTGGACGAAGAAATTCATTTTATAAGAACATCAGTTCTCTTTTCATTATGCCGTGCTTCAACTTCAGGGTTCCAAAAACTAATGTCGTCAGCTCAGAAAAGCTCGATACTCAGTTTATTGATTCAGTCATTACGCACATTAGGCCAAGACTTGTATAATGGATTCCTTGGTCAAAGTGGTGGTATGAGGAAGAGCCTGTTTTTACTTTATGTTGAGGCAATAGAAGGATGCATAAACAATGTTGCCGCAACTATCGACATGATGTCAGCCGACTCACTTTATGAATACATACCAAGTTTCCTTGCTCTATACCATGTGACAGGTGTGATTTGGAATATATTCTGCGAGTACTCTTTGAAGGAGGCGTTCCTTGTCAAGGCGACACTAAAACTATGCGTCGAGAGGTTGCCAGCGTTGGTGCGAAAAATCGAGCGTACTTTGGGCCAACGCATAGAAAGTAATATGCAGCTTTTGCCGTGTGTAATTTTGCTGAACAGGTCCATTGTTTATCTGATTGATCATCAACAAAACACTAATACAGATACAGACCAAATAGATGATGAAGGTAATGAAAGGGGATCAGGCACTGCGGAAAAGGCAATAACAAAGCCGATAGATGGCCCACATTGCCCTATCACATTATTGGCAAAGCCCAATTTCGCATCACCTGATGTAGTGATCTGGTCATACAACGTTGCATTAGCAGCCATGTCGACGTTTTGGAACGAATCCAACAAATCTTCTATGGCCACTGATCAGAAGCGACGTCAAGTTTCCAGAAACAGCACCGATCAGATAGTATTCGCGAAACATAGAATATCAGACTTTCAAATCTTGCATACTACGATTTGCAAGATGTTTGAGGACATCCAAAGACCAGATGACAATACTTCAGCTGAAAAGACATTCAGTGATGCTAAAGGTTTCAACAATGAACAGATGAATGGGCAGGCAATCGCGACTGACTGCGGGACAGTTCTGGCTCAGTTTCTGTCTCATCATGGAAAATCCAATTTATGTTCGTGTCTCGAGAAAATGTCGATAGCAATCAACACCTCGATCAAATCAGTTATCGGTTACCTCAAAAATTCATCACGACCAGAGAACTCGAGACTGCTAGCATCACTTTCGTGTGTTTTAGGTTGCTTCTCATCAATCGTCTCGCAAAGTATTATGCATGATTTCATCACTGGTCCCATCCGCTGGCTTGCTGCAGAGACCAAAGTTGTCGGCACATCCGTGCCTATCACTACAGAAAAAGTGGGAAATTACCCTGTACTTCATCGACTTCCAAAAATAATCTACAGACTAGAAATCATTGAAGCGGAGCTGAAAAACCTTAGCATGATTATTGAAGACATCAAAGAAAGAAATAATGGAGACAGCAACGATCGAATGTGCATTTTGAACGAGATGGCTTCTAGTTGCATGCACAATCCCGTTGCTGATGAATCCTTCTATGAACTCCTTGAGGATTGCATTCAAATTATCCGAGCAAGAAAATCTTCAATGAGGACAATCGAAACGTATGCCGACCTGCTCTCAGATGATGAAGCAGAACCCGTTGAAGAAGATGATGATGTTTCTTTTCAGGGGAGAAAACGTCCATACCGTGGATTTGTGCCCGCGAGGAAGTCACGTCGAAGGATGACGCTGCGAAGTAGAAACGAAACAATCGATGATTGGCTTACGCTCGACGACGAAGACTTTGCAGCCGCGCCTGGGGAGATATACAATGTTGATGATGCATTTGTTGATCTTGAAGACTTTATTGTCGACGGATGACTACATAGCCTACCGCTGTAGAGAAGATGTAGAAGGCTTTTATACTCTAGTCAAGGGAGCCACCTGGTGTAAGGCATACGTTTTTCACGGCGCCTTTACTAGTTTGAAAACGTGAACGCTACAATCAGGACAAATCAATTATTCTTATCAATGACATTACTCTAATTCATTAATGACGTATTTGCAAGACGATACCATGTGCAAGATAACAGCCCATACCATCTGATACAATACTCAACACAAATGGATCTGCGAAGGAACTTCTAACACTCGAACGCTTGAGGGTAAATCTAATTGATATCGACCGAGAAAGCATGGCGAATCATGAAGTTCAGCATCAATTACGTTCATGATGAACTTATTCAGCTCAAGAGCGGACCACATCCTGAAACTCTCAATATACTTTCTACTGTGTGGTGTAAGAAGGGGCTGAATGACATTCGTTTGGATATCGCTGTAAGGCACGGGTAAGAACATTGTGTGGCATCCGATGCTTTGCGAGGTAAAGCGATGCATACTGGCGAGTGCGATAGTTTAGAAATATCTACGCAAGTCGACGATGTTGCTTTCAAAGTGGAAGGATGTAATTGTCGCGAAAATTCTGCGAAACTCTAATGTTCACAGTTTGAAACAACGACAGAAATGTTGCAAAAGTTATGTCCAAAGTTGTGCTTTTGCTCGTGGGTTCCTTGTGGATACTTGGCATTGGCCCTTGTTCATTAATTAAGTTTATGACACTTCTCAAAACAATGACTATTTTTCAAAGCACATGTCATCTTCATCGTGGCAATGAATATTATTTTAGCATTCACATCATAAACCCAACGACGCCAACTCTTTACGTAACTCCTCCTCACTCGCCAGTTTCATTTTCTGATCCTCGTTCAACTGTATCCCCTGGTCGGCTTTGGCTTTGATTTCATCAATTTGCTTCAAAGTCTTTTTCAACTTTTTCGCTCTCTTTTCTGGATCCAATTTATTGGCCTCCGCACGAGCCTCCTCCTCCTCCTTCTTGCGTCGTTCCGCCTCCGCCGCCTCCTTTTCCGCCTTTTCTTTCGCAAGTCGTTGTTTTTCGCGCCGCAAAGCGTTTTTACTTTTGGCATCGGGATCGCTCCCGACCGGTCCGACGCTCGCGGCTCCCACGGGCCCGGTTCGTTGGACTACTTTTTTGCCCGCGAGGGCGGCGGCGCTCCCTTCCCGTTCTTGTCGGAGTCGTTCGGCGAGACCGGTCCCTCTGTGTGTTCCTCGTCTCGCTCCCGGTGGGACGTAGGCTCCGCCCCCTCCTGCGCGTGCTGCGGGAGGAATGTATGCGGCTACGACGGCGGGGGATTTTCCATTGGATCGAGGTTGTCGTATATTTTCCAAAGCCTTGGTGGCATCGTCTCCTTTCAATTCGAGTAGAGATCGCGGCGGGGGACTCTGTGGTCTATCGGGATAATAATAAAATTCTGTCTCCCCCTCGGCATTGATGGTATCGTCCACCAACGGAGCAGGAACATATTCGGCACTCAGGAGCTTATCCGGACGATACTTGTCGTTATCCCAGGGCAATTTGGACTCGTCGATCAAGGTCCCATCGTATCGATACACATGCACTCCATTCTCCACGTTCATCCGAGGACTGGTGGTACTGACCAAGTACGTTCGCCCGTCCGGCGACCACTGATGCCCCACCACGGGACTCGAGGACGTGATCGTCAAATCTCTCGGTTCCTTGAGAGTCACGTACGCGCCCTCCTCCTCCCCGCGACCATTCTGCGACGACACCCTGACCCGCCTCGGAATCATCTTTCCCTTGTTTCGATCCCAAAAATCCATTCCCCCCGCCAAATTTCCGTATCCGCCGCAAACGATGAACCGTCCGTGAGGACCGACGTCCATGACGTTCCTGTGCGCCCTCCCCATCAAAAATGTGGGTTCTCCCGATATTCCGTGATGCAGCGACGCCAATGCGGGCATTTTCCCCGCGATGACCCCGAAGGGCACGGGACCCGAAACGGTCGGATTGGGTATCCACGACGCCGCGACGATGGGAACGAGTCCGTCGGAGTCTTTGGAGGCTTCGGGGGGGAGGGGGACCGGGCGCGCCGCTCCCTGCGATGGATTTTTGGGGTCCGTTTCGAGCAATAGAAATAAATTCGTGGATCCGTAATAGGATTCTCCGGTGGAATCGACGGCGGTTTGAGTGAGGAGCAAGGCGGAATCGGCGCGGGGCGACCAATGCACCGTCGCTTGTTCGGCGCGGAAGAGCGATTTGGAGGCGAGCGGCGGTCCGGAGGAGGAGTCGACGGAGGAGGATTCGCGTCCCATTCTATCGGGATAACGCAGCAAATCGACGCGGGCGGGCTTTCCCTTGGTTTCCGGATAAAATACCGTGAAGAGATAGGTGGCGGTTCCTACGGGGGGAGGGCCGGCGTTCTTGGCGTATCCCCTGACGGACGGCAGCGAGAACGAGGAGGCATTGCTGCACCGCACTTTCCCCAGCCTCCTCCAATCTTTGGCATCGTAAAGGTGTATCTCATTGGTCACCAAATGAAACGCCAATTCCTCATCGTGCGTCCATTGCATCGTATCCAACGTGGCCTTTTTACAACTGACGGCTTTTCGCAAACATCCCGAAGAGGCATCCCACACTTTGAGATTGCCGCGGCCGTCCCCGTCGCCTCCCGCCGTACGTTCCCACGTGAGAAGGTACGAGCCGCGAGGACTGCATTTCGCCATTAGTACGGATCGGCTGTCGGGCAAAAAGGCGGATTCGGACGGCGGGTCGTCGGCGACATGGAGACGGCGGACGAGGAGTCCCGCGGCGGCATCGTGAACGTAGACTCGGTCGCCGGCGGGACTCGTTACGTGGAATGAGGATTTGCCTCGGTAGAGAACTCGGCCTTGGGTGGGGGATGTTGTCGTGGAGGAGGAAGACGTGTCGGGAAGAGTGTACAGTTCGATGGCATCTTTGGAACGGAGGAGGATCTGAATAGGGCGACGCGTTGTTTCGTTGCTGGACATGGCGCATGGAAGATGATTGGCAGATTGGCGAACGACGACTGGCGACTGGCGACTGAAGACTGACGACTGGTCGGTTTTGGTTGCTCTAGTGAGGGGTCGCTCATGTGCATGCTGTCATGATAAAATGGTGGTAGGTATGGTACAATACCATAGGATTGATCTGGATTTATGGAGGTGTCGTCATCACCGATGCAAGATTTTTCATGGTTGTAGTCGGAAGTTGTGATTTCATATAAACCATCACTTATTTTTGTTACATACCGAAGTCTGTGTTACTCCATCTCTTTGGGCAACTCTTTTTGCATACCCAATAGTGAAAAATGTGCAATGAGTATGGTATTTGTTTTTTGGGGTAGGCAAACATTTGAGTTGCACACCCCCAACTCAGACTTGTTCAACTAATAGAAATCTATAATCACTTTGCCTACCCCTTCTATTTTGTTCTAGGAAGTTCATCACCGTTTCACATTCCATGCATTCATTCCCTCATCTCACCAACATCCATCAAGTAATTCACTACTTGCCTCTTTTACAATTCCGATCATGACAGACGATACGGACCCCGTTGCTCAAGGATATCTTGCAAGGGCCGTTACGGCACCATCCATAACCGTTGCATAACAAAAAGGAGGATTCAACTGTCAACGGCCAAAACAACATCTGTATACCCTTTATCTGAAGGATGAATCGTCAAAAATTACTCCAACTGTGCATCTTGACCTGTTAATGCATGTTTGCCTGGAGATGAAAATGCATACTCGGAAGAAGGATGGAATGCTCCAGAGTTAGGCAAGTATGGAAAACAGTGTCCCCTGAAGAGATGGCTTTGACAATCCATGAACTAAGTATATGGGTTCAGAAAATGACCGGAAAGTTGATTTTCCCCTCAAAGATATCAACACTTTTTTGGTTTTATTCAGATGATGAGTAACATACTGAGTACGTAATAGCAGCGTACAATCTAGTATGGTGCAATATCTGTGAAAACACAACTACAGAAAGTGCTGGTTGGTGAGAATCTAAAATTTAATCGATACAATCTAAATCTAACTTAGAGCATTTTATTGAAATCTACCGTAGCCACAGCAAATGTTCCGAGATCCTGTAAAGTGTGGCCTTCTCACCGTGCTTTTGGTAAACTAAAGCATGTG
>JALLPD010000912.1:0-13773 GCA_036940065.1 Cyclotella cf. meneghiniana
TTGCCAAATTCTGGAAGCTGTCCATTGACTCATTACAATGAAGCTATTCTGAGGAGAATGAATTATGGATGAAAACAAATGTTTACTACTCGAGGAGATCATTCGTTCGCAATCTTTCGTTGCCATCAATAGGTTGTTTTCGTCGCTTTGGTGGAACCATTGAATGTGGCAGTGCTGAGTCTTCTGAGTTTGATGATGATCTCAATGACGGTCATTCTGACAGTGATGGCGACTATCATGATGATTATCCCTTTTTTCACGGTCGTCTTTGGTGGCACAATCGAGACTGACAGTGATGATCATTCTGCATTTGATTGTGATTGTATAACTTCCCCCCTTTCGTTATTATCTCAAAAACTAGGAGATATCGTTATGGCAGCTAGGCCTGCTGTTACTGTTGCTGTCAATGGTCAGGAATCTTGTGGGTTCTGGCGGATTTTATGAATGAGCCGACTCTCATCATTTAATTGGATGAACATGTGCTGAAGGATATTGTGACTAAGTTTGTTTCGAGTATGTGATTTGGGGTGATGGACAGACGAGCACAGAATGTGCTGTTGAGCTTCCCGATCCACCAACGGCCATTCTTCGCGGAGTAGGGGACACCATGCCTGGTTGATGCACGGTTGTGTTTGCCTGTTTGCGTTGTGTAACGAACAATAGCTTTAAGCGGACCACTACGGCAAGCACTTCACATTAATATGTCTCCGGCTTTTCCTTACCTTACTGGCGAAACTCCCGCCGCAGCGGCACCAGCGACCGCCGCCGATGTATCGCAGGACGAAGGCGAGACCGCGTTGACCGGACTCGACGGAAACGACGCCGCCGCGGACTTTCCCTGTGCCGAGGACGAGGAGCAGTTCGACGATGAGGCGGACGCGCGGGAATTTGTATTCCCGAACTTGGACGAGGATGTAGCACCACTGGGCACCAATACACTCGCCCGGACTCGAGGAGCTCAGCGGCGTCTGCAAGATCAACCCCACGAGGGTACACACAGCCCGGGCAGGACAACTGCGCCGGCGACCCCAGCAACTCCAAATCACACAGACAACGGAACTCCCCCTGTATCTCGGCGTGTCGACTTCACTTCGCCAGCGACGGCTGCGCCGTTTCGCCATCCAGTGGCCACAGAGGAGGAACCTCGTGATTCCGCGCTCACCCTAGCTTGTGAAAACAACTCACCCATCCAAACTCCAGAAGAGCTGTACGAATTTCTTGAATGGCAATCCGGCAGAAAGGACAGTGCACAAGACCAAGCCAGATTCAAAGAGGACGCCCTCAGCTACCCAGGATTATTGGCGTTCGCCATCATGCGGCCCAAGACACCATTTATCAGTCTGTTGCACTCTATCCAAGCTTACCCGAATGCCCCGGGCAGTGACCCTGCGTGGAAAGGGAAAACCATTGGGTTCTTGGGGGACCGTACGTCCTACTCGCCGGCACCGCAAATGGTTGAACTCAAAGAGAAGGCCCCATGGATGTGGGAGAGTAGGCTTGTGGTGAATGACTTGACGGAACTCGACCATTTCTACACCGTGCCGGGAAATGCAGAGAAGCTGTGGACCCCGGAACCCACATTGGCCCGAATGATGGTCACGGCCCCCCGAATGCTGGCACTCCCGCTGGACTGCGTTGCTTTTTGCGCAAAGAAACAGCGAACACCTTACGATCTGGCCACCTATGTCCAACACCTACTGGGCATGGGTCACCTCGACGTCACCAAATACTCTCTCATGTTGGATTGGTGTTGTATGGTGGCACAGGCCGAACCCACTACAGGAGACACACAGAAGTCGAGTATGGTGGCGTTCCCTGTAACGGCAATCATTGGTTCAATGGCCCTTCACAAATGGGCAACATCACGCCTCGCGTTCACCCTTGGATCACCCATCCAGCCCTTACGCGGGGCACCAGCAACGCGGGAACACAACAACCAGCAGGACCTTGCACCGCCCACTCCACCAGCAGCTCCACCGCAATTGGACGTTTCCCTTGTGGCACAGGTGACAGCGGCGGTCATGGCGGCACTCCGTGCCAACGGCGGCGGTATGGGAACAGCACCCCATGAGGAACCAACCCGGCAGACTGATGACTCCAAACCCTACAGCACGTTCCAACTAGCTAAACTAAAAGGGTTTTGCTGTGTACTCAACAATGGTGATATACCTCCCATCTGGGATTATTTTCGCAGCACAAAAGACGTGGATGCACACAGAACGAAGCTATTGGAACGTATGGGGCAATGGGCGAGGGAGAATGACATCACCCTCACAAGAGGAATCTACTTCGAAAAATCCACAATGGACGAAATTACCAAGTTGGAGTTCAACCCGGGTTCGGCAACGGCGTACTTCACCACCGCCGAAAAGGGCATGTCGATTTTGATTGTCCGACCGCGAAAGGGACACGAGACCGCAGACCTTCGGGCAAAGGAACAGGCAATGCTACTCACAGAGCAAAACTACACGCTATCAGATGCGTTGGGGCTCTCGCGCAAGGACCCACGCCCACCTGCCAGCACGTACCTCGAACTGGTACGGGACGTTGGGACATTCTGTGCACTTGTGCGCACCCTATTTGGCGACAAGTGCGACTATTTCCAAAATCTGTTTGACTTATGGCACATGCTGAACTCAGAACAGGTTTATGCAAAGTCTGACAGGTTCGGACCGCAGATGGTGAGGCAGATCACGTGGGCAATCATAGAAGACAGCCGCCAGTTTTTCTTTTGGATGTTGACAGAAGAGGAGATGGCTCGGGGCCAGCCCCGCTTTCCAACGTCACACTTGATGAATCTTATTGGAACAGATGTGTCCAAGGCAGTTGAAATACGGCTTGGGAATTTTCCAGAGAAATGGCAACACGACGCAGCACACGGCCCGGGCGCACGTGCAGCAAACAACATCGCTATCACAGCGACAAAACCCACAGCACAGCACAGCACTGCAACACAACGGACGTGGGGCGCACCCCTCATGCTGACGCCACTGCCAGTGCAGTCTACTGGTATGGAGCGCCCGATGCTCATTCGGCAGGAAGACGTTCATCCCACCATAAAAAGTATGATGGAGGACTACGTACGGCATTTCAGGAGTGTCCAGCTGCGACTGCTGTGTAAAGCAGCGGGGATTACAGAAAGTGATCGACCAACGGAACCAAAATATGTACGAAATGGACGGAACTTGTTATGTTATTCCTATGTATTGGGAAATGCAATGGAAAGTACTGTGGACGGACAACAGAGGGACATGTGCCCACTAGCGAGCTTTCAGCGGCATTCGTTGATAACCTCTGCAGACTCCTTCGACTGGGTGTTGAGGCACGGAAGGCTACGGAGCCGGTTGTACGGGCAAGCGATTACTACCCGCAAAACAAGAGGAATCGGACAGCCTGAGGCTTGCCGCGACGGTGGGACCGTCACAGTACATATGGACAACGCACGCACTGCCCCACTCGAACGGACTCTCCAGGCGCACCCCCCCTCAGCGCAGACTTTGAACCAGACCCCACCTCCATACCCAAAACGCTACGACCTATGCTTGACAACGGGGAAGGTAAGACGTGTAGTGTACGACACTGTTTTCTTGCAAGGCCAATTGAGTGCGAGGAGACGCCAGCCATCACCGCAACATCGGGACACTGCGACGTAACAGCGCCAGCCGCTGGTAGCAGCTGTCATCCCAACGGGGTTCACCGGAACAGGGACGAAAGCCAAAGCCCACTGGGACCCGGCTCGCCTCACTCTGGCAGGCGACACATGACAAGGTCCGGCGGCGGTGATTCGGGGGTGAATACCCATGCCCCACACCAAATTCGATGCCGCTGCGAAATATCCTGTCAACTCACAGTCGGTTCTCGTTCACCCCTCTCCTCAACACACATCAACACAACACAAGGAGAGCATACGGTCGCACCCGGGTTACACCGGCAGCAACTCATTGACAACTCCGATGTTACCGGCGCAACCACAGATGCATGGCGGAAGGAGAACAAGAAACGTAGACTCGAAAAGCAATACAACCAACCAGACGACTCAAACTACTGGCGGGAGCACACGGGCCTCACCACGTTGCCACGAGACTTCCAGCGGAACAATCCAACGAGTCATAGAAACAAAATGTGCCCATCCGGGCTCGCCTTGTGACACCCAGCGGGCCCCACACTACTCAGATACGCTACACAAGGGTGCCCAACCCTCACGGGAAAGCCATGGACTCGCGAAATGATGCAAGCCGCTGTGGATAGGGGACCACATCAGTCCGCGCTGGCGCCAGATGCGATCGCACAACTCACTGCAGAGGTAATGGAAAAAGTAGCGGCGGGGCAGGCACGGATTGTCGACTGGAAGGACATTAAGGATGACCCGCCACCCCAACTCAAAATCTCCCCAATAACAATGATCCCACACAAGTCGAGGAAATACCGCACTATACTTGACTTGTCGTTCTCCCTCACACTAAAGGACGGGGGCCGGATACCTTCTGTTAACGAAGCGTCTATCAAAAGTGCCCCGAAAGGATCAATCGACCAGATAGGCCACTCATTGTCTCGTATCATCCATGCCATGGCGGCCGCACCTGATGATGCAAAGGTGTTCATGGCAAAATGGGATATTAAGGACGGGTTTTGGAGAATGGATTGTGCTGAGGGCGAAGAGTGGAATTTTGCCTACGTCCTACCGGTACAAGGAGGGCCGAGTACCAAACTGGTAGTTCCCCAGTCGCTACAGATGGGATGGATTGAATCCCCTCCCTACTTCTGTGCAGCGTCAGAAACGGCACGGGACATGGCGGAACAATACGTTGACATGCCGCTGGGAAAGGGACCCATCAATGCCCTTGTACAATACTCGCAGACCAGTCCAGCTTACGCCTCCTTGCCAACGGGCTCCCCTAACGATGACGGCCCGTTCAAGTACCTCATCGAAGTATATATGGATGATTTCATGGGTCTGGCTATCCCAACAAGCCGACGGACACTCGACCACGTTGCTAACGGAGTCATGTGCGGCATTCATGACGTTTTCCCACCAGACGACAGTATCGAGGAGGACCCCATTTCGTTCAAAAAACTCGTCCAGCAAGATGGAGCGTGGGACACAATCAAGGACCTCCTGGGGTTTGTATTCAATGGAACGTCACACACCATGTGGTTGACCGAAGGGAAGCGGGAAGCACTCCTTGCCACCATAACAACATGGCTCCGCTCTTCGAGAAAGAATAAGCAATACGGCATACCGTTTGCTGAGTTCCGGTCAGTCATCTATAAGATTCGCCACGCATACCTCTCCATTCCAGCAGGGAAAGGACTTTTATCGCCGTTTTACAAGATACTGAGCGTGCAACCCCGTTTGGTGTTCCTGCAACGCAATAAACCTCTCCAACAGGCGTTGCAAGAAACACGCACATTCCTCCGTGACAGCATCACTGCCCCTACTCACTGTCGAAATCTCGTCACGGGCTGGCCGGACGTGGTGGGCATTTGTGATGCCTCCAAACACGGGGTGGGCGGCATTGTAGTGGGGGACCTGAAAGCGGCACTGCCGATGGTATTCCGCCTCGCATGGCCACCGGAGGTCCAAGCCGCGCTGGTATCTGCCGCAAATCCGACTGGCACGATTAGCAATTCTGACCTCGAATGCGCGGGTCTAGTTCTTGTCTGGCTTTTGGTCGAGGCAGTGGTGGGGGACCTGACTGCGACTCGGGTAGCTCTTTACAGCGACAACAGCCCTTCGGTTAGCTGGATCCAACGGCTGGCGTCGCGCCGCTCTACAGTTGCGATGCAACTCATCCGGGCGCTGGCACTGCGCTTACAACTCCGGAAGTCATCCCCACTGACCACACTCCACATCGCGGGGGACCACAACCAAATGATGGATATCCCCTCGCGCTCCTTTGGTAGCAATCCAAAATGGGAATGTAATACTGACACTGCGTTTGTTTCGTTTTACAACTCTATGTTTCCCTTGCCAACCCAGGGCTCTTGGAACGTCTTCCGTTTCTCCAACGCAGTCGTTATGAGAATTACTTCCGTGCTGCTGATGCGGCCTTCCACAATGGACGAGTGGAGGCGTCTACCAAAACTAGGGAGATGCATTGGACCTCTTGGACCAAGTTCCTCTCACCTCTGGGCATGGACCCTTACCTACAGGAGGTCACCTACGAACACCGAGTCCGCCTGCTCACAGGATTTGCCGCCGCCGTCCGCAGTGGATCTTACGGCCGCGGCCGCACGGTCACAGCTGCAACAGTCAGTACGGCGATCACGGCCGTTGGTCAGACGATCGCACTGGCCGTTGGCGTAAACCCCACGAAACTGCCCGGAAGTGATAACAAGCTTCTTCCTAGACTAAGTCAGATGCTCGATGGCTGGCGTAAGACCGACCCGCCACCAACGAAAAAGCTTCCGGTCGAGGCTGATGTTCCGGCATACCTCTGCCAGCTAGGGCACTCCAAACTCGCCTCGCCGTTGGCAGCAGCAGTGGGGGATCTTACAGTGATAGCCTTTTATTACCTTCTTCGCGTTGGGGAATACACCACGAAAGGCACTCGGAACTCATCCAAGCAGACGGTGCAATTCAAGCTCGAAGACGTTACGTTCTTTCATAAGAATGCAAGCGGACATCTCCGACAACTGGGCCGCAACGCCCCAATGGAGATGATCATGACGGCACAGTCAGCCACCCTAAAACTAGACAACCAGAAAAATGGGTGGCGGGGCGTCTGCATCCACCAAGAAGCGAACGGGGAGCAACTCGCTTGCCCTGTTCGGGCTCTAGGTCGGCGGTACCTTGCCATCCGGGCACACTCCGACAACCCAAAACTCGCATTGTCATCCTATTACGCCAAAGGGATACGACAGGATGTCACCGACAAGCATATCCGTGCAGCCCTAAAATTGGCTGCGGGCGCATTGGGATACCCCGCACGTGGGTTCCCAATCGATAGGGTTGACACGCATTCCCTTCGTAGCGGCGGGGCAAATGCCCTTGCTCTGGCTGGGTACTCTGACACCCAGATCCAAAAGATGGGTCGCTGGAAAGGGGCAACATTTAAGGAGTACATCAGAGAGGAGCTTCACATCTTTTCACAAGGCATGTCTACCCAGATGAAACATACATTCCGGTTTGTCAATGTATCGGGAGGAGCGTATCACGATGTCACCAGTGAAACTATCGCCTTGGAGTACAACACTGCCGCCGCAGCGGCGTAGCACGTCCCCACTACCAATTCCATGGTCCCGTACGGCCACATCTATATGACGGCACACCATCCTGCCTTCGGGTAGGCGTTGTGCCCGACACAGTCGAATGACGATGTCACACCTACGGATATGGACGCGGTGGTCGGGCCTAGCTTCCGCCCAAGGGACTCACTCCCCCTTCACCTTTGTAATTTCATGTTTCCACTATTTGTGGTGGTCGGTATACCACATGCGCAGTCGGTGTTGTAGAAGACGCTCACGGCGGCCCGCCTGATACAGCGTCCCGCCCCCGCCTCTTCCTGGGTGGGCCTTCTCACAACCTCCTTCTCTCCTCAGTGACCCACTTTGAGGGCCTGATGGGCAACAATTACGTCAGAAGGGGAGTCAGGGTTCGCACCAAACGGTACTAACCCTGCGACAGTTTTTGGCACCACTTTTCCAACACGTACTGCACACATACATATTGTTTAGTTGTTCATTTGTATCCAACCAGGCATGGCGGCGAGTCCGGAAGAAACTAAGTCCAGTGTAAGCACTTGAGTGATTAAAATGAGCCCCTACTTGACAGGTTCAGATATATTTTCGAGAGCCATTCTGGAACGCTGCGTGTGGCTACTCGTTGCAGTGTCATTGTATGTTTTATGTTACTGAACGTAGTACAAAGTTGAGAGGTTCGACTGTAACCGCTCAAGTTATCACGGTATTAAAGCATCCCAGTCAACTTCATCCCAATCTTTACTGTCGTTACACATCAACTTCAACTTATCCTTAGATAAAGCCTCTGCATCACCCATCTTGTTCAAAGTAGAGCTTTTGAAACAGACTCCTCTTCCGTGTGATAGATAGGAGGAAGTCTCCCAAAAGTCTCCTTCCACTCCTCCGCAATCGACTTGTGCTCTTTGTTAATGCATGTGTTGGTACAATAGTGGGAATTGAGATGAGACGAACCCGAGACAAATGCTGCTCGTCGATATGTGTGTGTGATGTGCCGCAACCTAAAATGCACCGGTTTGATCACGTCGTGATGATGTATGAGCAAGATTATGGCATCAATTTTTTCTTGGTGGTGAGTGCGTCACCTGTCCGTTTCGATCAGTTTCTAATGATTTTTGAATTATTCGATCAGAATGTTCAAGCACGATGACCATATCTATTTCTTTTCAACAAAGGTGATCCGATGTGGAAAACGAACATTGCTCCCTGCCAAAATCCTCCAAAATCTCACATCTCATGTAACAAGTCTCATGTAACCTCGTCATCGATCCACCGCCCACCCACGGTCCCCACTGCTTTCTGTCTCTATCTACCACAATGGTCCTCCCCGCCCCGTCCTCCACCCGCCTCTTGACCATCCTAGCCCACGTAGACCACGGCAAAACAACACTGGCCGACTCCCTCATCGCCTCCAACGGCATAATCTCCGAACGTCTCGCCGGCACCCTCCGCTATCTCGACAGCGACGCCGAAGAACAACGCCGCGGCATCACCATGAAAGCCTCGGGCATCGGATTACGTCACACTCGCCGCTCGTCTCCTCGCGCCTCCGTCGCCGACGACCCCATGGTGATCCACCTCCACGATTCTCCCGGACACGTCGACTTCAGCATCGAGGTCTCCTCCTCCCTCCTCTTGGCCGACGCGGCGCTCCTCCTCGTCGACGCCGTCGAGGGACCGTGCGCCCGCACTCACTCCTTGTTGCGGGAGGCGCACGCTCGAGACCTCGTTCCCATTCTCGTCGTCAACAAGCTCGATCGACTCTGCACCGAGTTGGGACTCAGTCCCGAGGAGGCCTATCTGCGGATTCGGAATTTGATCGAGACCGTCAATGCGGTGTGCGCGGCGATGGTGCAGAATCGGGCGTTCGAGGAGCGGGAGGAGAATGCGACCACGACGTCGTCGGCCGATCGACAGGAAGCCGCGTGGAACTTTGATCCCGTGCGAGGAAACGTCGTGTTCGCGTCGGCGCTGCACGGATGGGGATTTACCGTGCCCGCGTTGGCGAGGTCTCTTTTCAAATCTAACACTTTGACCATCAAACCGCCGTTGTTGCGACAGTATCTCTTCGGGGATTACAAGTACAAACACGACGCGGCGAAGGTGTTCAAGTGGAAGCACGGTCATGACGAGGAGCCCATGTTTGCGGAATTCGGATTGAGGCCGCTTTGGGACGTGTATCAGAACGTTTCCACGGCGGCGTGTTCTTTGGGGATCCAGAGCGAATTGTTCTCCGACGGACGATACGCACCATGTTCTTACAATGAGACTCCGGCGGCGAACGGGAAAACGTCCGAAAACAAAAAGATATCGGCCACGACCAGCGGGATGGACCGAGTTCTCTCTTGCATCCAAGTCGGAAGTACTTCGCCGTCCGTATTCTCGACGCCGCAATCGACGACGAACAACAACAACAACAACAACAGCGACGGAGAAACTATACCGCACAATACACGAGAGATGCAACAATTGCTATCGAGGACGGGAGCATCCACGGAAACGACCGTCCTATCTACAATCTTACGACGATACAGACCACTCAGCGATGCCGTGCTCGAAGCGGCATGCGACATCGGCCCATCGCCCGCCGAGGCGGCGAACAAGTATCGTCGGAGGGCATTATCGCTGCGCGCGCCGCAATCCATGCCGGAATCGGTACGGGCGGAATTCGACAAGATTCATGATGCGGTCCGACGTTGCGATGCGTCGAACGCCGCTCCCGCCGTGGCGCACGTTTGTAAATTTGCTTCCGTTTCGAGGTTTTCCGTCGCGGATTCGAATTTGCCCTCGGCGTCGATGCAGAATGCCGACGTCGGTCCTGCCAATTTGATCATGGGGATTGCGCGCGTTCTCAGTGGGACGTTGCGGACGGACAGCGTGGAGTATTATGCGTTTGGTCCCAAATACGAATGGAATTCACAAGCCAAGGACACTGTTCCCAAACAACGGATACGATGTTATTTGTTAATGGGATCTTCCTTTGTCAAGGTGGATTGCGTTCCCGCTGGACATGTCTGTGCCATTTACAATTTGGAGCATTTGCAGTTGAAGACTGTCACTTTGTGCGATAGGTTGGAATGCATGCCCTTGCGTGGGTTCGACTTTGGGTTGCAGCCTTTGGTCAAGGTTAATGTTGAGCCTGTATTGGCATCAGGTGAGTTGGAATCCATATCTTACATTGCTCACAATGGCGCTCATCATCTAAATATCGATGCTGCCGTGGAAAGAAACGGAAACACTGGAGAGGGGACTACTGAAATTATCTCTCGCAGATGCATCCGTAGAAGTCAAGGCGACTGCCAAAGGAGAGAGAATACTGGCATGTCTGGGCGAAATTCATTTAGAACGATGCATTCTCGACCTCGAAACTGTATATTGTGACCACCCTATCAAACTGAGAATATCGGATCCAATAACCTCCTTTTGTGAAACTACCGAATGGTTTGACAATGAGCAGGAATTCGACTCATTTTTTGTCGACACTGCTCCTCCACTCCGCCAAGCAACAATACCGCCCTATTGCGATGAGGAGGGGTTAGGCAATGCCAACAGAGGTAGATGCAGAGCCATCCTGTCCGGACGAGGTGCTGCCATTGGCGTTCGTGTCATTCCGCTCCCTCGATCAGTATATGACTGTCTAAACAACAAATCCATTGTCGAGGGGTGTGAAGACGATTTGATGACGGTCGGAAAGGGGTTAAAGTGCCACCGGGACGAATCAATGTTAACTCCACAAATCATATTGGACGTACTTACAAAATCACTCATGTCGATGGATGGGAATGGGAATGCTCTCTTCGAATCTTCTACTTTAATTTCTTGCGCCTCCGTCAAAGCAGTTCACTCATCCAATGGTGAAGTTTACACAAAGTCTCCCAAACAAGAGAGTAGCAGTGCACAGGAATACGACGACGAGGAAGGGACTCCTCTTCCCGAGGGATTCCGCGATTACCAAACAATACAAAATCGTATCAGGAACGGCCTTGCAATGGAAATCACAGAAGCAACAATGGACACATCAACGATTGATGAAGCAGATACCGCGGCTCTCAAAAAATGGCAACAAGATATGCGTGGATCGGCATTGGCGGGGTTTCAACTGGCCATGCGCTCCGGGCCATTATGCGAGGAGCCCGTGCGAGGAGTTGCCGTTATATTGGAGTCGGTAGAAATTGCTGTTGTCAAGAAATCTGCCGGCGACTATGGAGCCGCAAGGGACGTTTCGAGTGGTATGGTTGTGGCGGCGTTGAGGTCGGGGATACGATGTGCCTTGATGTGAGTTTGGTTTCCTGTTTTTTTAGTGAAGTGTATTGCAACTTTTATCAACTCATGGTATTTTCGTTTCTTTAGAACAAGACCTGCCCGTCTTGTAGAAAGCCACCTTCGCCTCACTCTCCATTCTTCTCTAGCAGGTCTTGGTGCATTGCATGCAATTTTATCTAGAAGAAGAGGCAAAGTTGTGACCGACACTATGGTTGATGGGACTGATCTGATACGAATTACTGCTACTATTCCACAGGCTGAATCATTTGTGAGTAGAGGTTAAAGTCATTGAATCTGCCAGTATTTGCTTTGCATTTGTTCTCATTCTAATCAATGGATTTGTAATCTGCAACCATACCAAAATCAGGGCTTAGCTCCCGAACTCCTGAAAAAATCAAGCGGAGAAGTAACGGCTCCGGAACTAGTCTTTTCTCACTGGGAAGTCCTTGACGAAGACCCCTTTTGGATCCCCACCACCGAAGAGGAACGAGAGGACTACGGCGAAATTCTTATGAGTGGGGACCTGTCAACGGGATTAGACAATAATGCATTAAAGTACATTCGTATGGTGAGGAGTCGCAAAGGTCTTCTTGTGGATTCGAGTAAGATTATTGTGGCTGCCGAAAAGCAACGGACATTGTCTAGGAAGAAGTAATAAATATTATTAAACTCATTCATGATTTCCACGTTTTTGTCAAATAAATTAATTCTTCATCATTTAACTACAGAATATCTCTTTGCCGTGTCAAGAGAAATAAACACTATTAAGACCTCGAACCAAAGTCATATTACGATCATCGCATTCACTCTGCACATCCCTCGCCATCATACTCTTCCTTCCCACAGCAACTCCACTTCCCATACGTATGCTTCAACTCGTCTGAATCTAAAATGAATTTCATCTGAGACAATACTTCATTTATTCTCTTTTCCTTCTCGTTCCTCAAGTTCTCTTTGAGATGTTCATCAAGCTTTAAGAATTCTTTGCAATCGGGATGCATTTCCCATCGTCCAGAGTGTGACGGTTGAGGTTGTGATCCTAGTTTGGAATTGCAACGCGGACACACGGAAGGACTCTGTCCAGAATGCACTCGTTGTGCTTCGCCATTGCCAACGCCCTCATCGTGTCGTTTTGTACGCTCCCTATGCACCTCGAGACCAAGCTTTCTAATTTTCTGATTGGCTTCGCGCAGGCTTTTTTGGAGACGGGAGATGAGTTCTTGTTGCGCTTTGATTTCTTCGAGATAAACCGAGGGTGTATCCGATGCCTCCAATGCAGTATCCACCTGATCCTGCCGATGAGATTGCGCCGTCTTGACAGGCGACGAACCGCTGCCATTGTTGACGTTGTCCACCTCCACCTCATCTCCGGTCTCGTAATCATCATCGATTGCCACATCACCGACCACCTCGTCAATATCCACGCCACCATCGTTCAATATCCCAAACAGCGCCGCCCAAAACCGCTCTTCCATCATCCGTCCCGGGACCAATTTGAATCTCACATCCTTTAACGGCGGATGGACGCTCAGTATCTCTAGAGCCAGCGCGACGTGTTCGTCCAAATCAAAGGGTTCGTCGTCGAGGTAGACGCGCTTGTCTTTCGAGATGCGACATCGTTTTTTGGAGGAGCGGAGAATGTCTTCGCGGGTTATGGTGGGGAGGATTTCGATCCAGGATGCGGGGAGTTCCGGGGAGGAGGTTGCTTGACCCATATTGGATGCGGTGGCCGATGGGTCTCGGTACAGTAATATGATGTTGCGGGTCTCGTGAGGGTCTCGTGTTTAAGGCTGACTTCTTGCACCCTTTGTGTGCTTTATCTCTGAGTTGCCTCTGGTAGACACTGTCGGATCTTGTCATATTCGAGGGGAGATCCTCCTAGAAACGTTTCATTGCCCGCAAATGGCCAATTGTTTTAGAAGAAAATATCATTGTTGAAACAAGTTTTGCAAATGACTAAAAAGAAGGGGCGCGCCTTCAAAAATGATACCGTCTTCTTCTACTATGATTTTGTTTTAAACAAATGACTTGATTTTTTGCCCAAATACCCGAATACCAAAAACCAAATCTCGATTTTGGTTCCGATCTGGTTCGGATCTGGCCAGTCATGTGTAATTAGGGGTTGTCAAACTTTTGTTCATTATCATTATCATTCCAAATATGGTTGACTCCCACTATTTTGGTGACGTGGCATACTGCGATACATGTGTATCACTAATGTTATGATAATGTTTTTGTTTTACATCTTCTCGCGGTTTCACTTATCTGTTGGGGAGAAAATGCCTTCTAAATCAATAATCTGATGATTTT
>JALLPD010000913.1:0-13761 GCA_036940065.1 Cyclotella cf. meneghiniana
TGCCATTGGGTGTACAAACTGTACTAATCCAAATTATCTCCACTTTCTGGAGTTGGATCTCTAAATATTTAAATTTAAATTGAGATTGCATTACTTCTTCTCTTCAAAATAATCAGTAGGAGTACTGCCTAAATATCTATATAGATAAGTGGCCTTTGACAGACACGAAGTCAAACATAGAACCAGGTTTCACACCCAAACTCTACTCATGTTACCACCCGCCACTTTTCACAGGTGACATGTTGTCCATATAAATTGCACTTAACCACAAAGGTCTCCTACCTCCAGTAAATATCCAAATTCTTGACGTACTTATCCCACCATAAAGCCAGTGATTTATTCAAGACCTCTTACTGTCACTTTTATGTTCATCAGAGGTAATGTTTTGGGGGTGTGAGGAATTGAAACAATGAGTGATGGCATGCGGAGTGGTATTAAGCAGGGTTTTGAGTTGCTTTCCAAAAAAATCATACCCGTACACTATCAATTTCAATTGACACATAACAATCAATTATTGGGGTACAAACAAAACCATACACTTTGCCTCTTCCAAATTTCTATTATCACTGATACCAATCAACTTTCTGTGAAAATGTTTGACGAAGAACAACAATCTACACCATACTAATTCTGTGCCAACACTTACATGATAAACCCCTATTTGTTAGAATTTTTTATTACCAGATAATGTTTTAAATAATTGGATTAAATACAATAATTAAGAATTTTAAATTGTTAAGAATTTTAACCTCAACTCCCTGTCCTTCAAACCCCTTGTCACTGCAGATTTTGTAGTAGCTAAGCGTTGTATAAGGCAGAAAGCATGCCGTCAGGACACCCTTTGCCAAACTCTCAGGGAAGTTCATTGCACAGAAGAAAACCTTTCAATTCGATCCATAAGCATAAAACATTACTTACCAATGTATCACAGTTGTAGCTGCAGCAGAAAGTGTTCTGTGGGATGTGCTCTCTCCCACTCTGAAGCAAAGGGGTATGCCCCACTTTTGGGAGTAATTTGTAGATATACTTAATTGGAGGAAACATTCTTGTACAGTGCATAATTAAGTTAAAATGTAAAAAATGGTATGATTTTTAATTTCAAACGAAATTCCATCTAGTCGGCATGCCAACAATTGTTAAGCATTTTATTTCCATTGAATCAAACCCAATGCAAGTGACTCCTTGTAGGATGAATGCTCCCATATGGCATAATGCGCTGACATGGATGCTGAAACCTATCCTTTCCCGAAATGATCTTTCTTGATGGATAATATCTTATGGCGTTCCCAGTGGATGAGAAGGGATACGGACAGAGTACACAATTGTAACTTATTCTTAGAACTGACATCAAAGCAATGCTATAATTTTGTGCAATTTCATACGAACAGAATTGTAAACAACTTCAAATTGTCAGGCCCCATATCCACATTTTTTTAGAATTGCAAGGTCGTTCGGACAACAACTGACGAACGGAACTTGTCGAAGAACATTAGAAAGACGACTAAGAAAGGATGGGACGTCTTCAATGGCCCCACCAAGATGAAGCTTCCGAATACATGTTGGGCATGGGATCATGCAGATCGAATCTTTAAACTCGTTCACAGAATCTGCATTGTTCAGTGCACAATTTTTGTTATCACACACATCCATCATTTCCAGTTGGAGCAACATACTATAGACAACTAAACATGCGAACTCGCATTGGAGACGTTGTGGGTCATCTTGCAAATCAAAAAAATTGAACGTAGAAAGAACCCACGGTTTTACACACTGAAAATGGGCATCCAGTTGAGTGGAATAGCACCAATCTAAATTTGTATCCTTACAGTACATGTGTGGAGCAATGAGGAAGACAGTTTCAGAATGTCCTTCATCACTGTAGTCATATTTCCATTCATCATTGTCGTCACATATTGGCATTCTGTCGAGAGCATCAGCGCTGACTTGAATAACAGGTAAGCCAATGTCATCAACCAACCCCTCTTTGTTTATTCTGCAGTTACCACATGAATTGCCTTTGCGCTCTTGAGTCAAATTAGCTCGATGCTCACGCACAGGACTTATTGTTACACTGTTCTTCCCGAAATAGCACTCTAGAATCTTTTTGCATGCATCATTCAAACCATGGAGATGCGCCTCATTGTGATCAGGGAGGCGGTCATGTTTCATTCCGTCATTGTGCCTCCGAAAATTTACAGGTTGAAGTATTACTCGTTGGATCTTGTCTAGACAAATTTTATGAGGATGGATTGGAATACTTACGAAGGTTCGGAACTGAGTCTTTTTATCTGAACGTACCCTCTGCTGAAAAAAAAGGCTCCGTGAAAAATTTGGTGACTTCATCCTTAAAGTACTTCTCCTCAGTTTGGTTGGACATGGAGAACCGTACACCAAGGTGTGAAGCCAAGGTGCTGGATAGGACATTGCTGTCGATTGCGCGGGACTAGAATGTTTCCAGGGCGCGAGGGAGAAAAAACCATCTAAGTTGGATCGCCGGGAGCGCAAGCGGCGTTTTGCCCTCATTCTTGAATCATCATCCCACTCTTCGAACGCATCCGTCCACACTCTATAGTCATCAGACCACTTTGTATGCCATTTGAGATTTTTGAAGTAGAGAATACATAGGTCCTTCCAATGCCTGGGAAGTTCCAGAATTTCATTAGCGAGTGTGGGCGGAGCGATGACAGGAAGCCATCGTGGATCCGTCATGCACGCCTCTCGAAACATGACGCTGACCGGACGAATAGTGCAAAAAGATTCTTGACATGAGAGAAACGAAAGAATTTCCCCGAAAACCTTGCCATAAAGTAAATGTATGGGAACTATTTCTGCTACCGTTGATGTGCTTCTGGATTGTCGCACTGGCGGAGACACGAGTTCTTGAACAAGTGGAATGTCGCTGCACTCGCCTCCCGTAGCAAAANTGTGCTCTTCCGATCTCCCGTAGCAAAATCTGGATCCCGGCCATTGTTGCGGTGGCTGACGCTCTTGGGGAACCCCTCATTTATCCCGATAGTAGCGGAGGTGGATGGTTTCGATGTATTCTCTGCCAGGGACTGCGGTTCCTCGTCCTTTCCATCACTGGTGTCACAGTCGTCTTGATGAATGTATTCACTGGTGACTGTTCTAATGGTGACGCTCCCGTCTGGTTGGATTGTTTTGGTCACCGTTTTGACAATTTGCGACCCGTTGGGGAATGTAGTTGTCGTCTGGGGTCAGTCAGGTTGTGGACGGGAACGAGAGGTTCCAACGCAAAAGAAGAAGTTCGAGATTCGTAAGGAACAGACGCGTAGGAGAGTTTGGGAAAGATTGTACGTCAATGAAGACTACCGTTGCATAATTGCATATAACCAGTACAACTTCAATCGATTGAACGAAAGTCACCACTACCAACGGCCGACACACAAACCTCTTATAATCACAGTTATTAATTATCATTATCATTATGATCTCTTACCTCGGTGACTTCCTTCAGAAGACGCCTCTTCTTGTGTATCGTACTCATTGTTAAAACTCGTTATCAGAATTGGGGGCGAGAGAAAGGCAATCAATATAATAATTATGCGCCATGAGAAGCCATGAGAGCACTGCACAGGTAGGCTAATAATACATAATTGCATTTATTTTACTAAAAGCTCCCAGATTTTTTGCCAACGACGATAATCATACATCGTGCAAACCGCACACTCGTGATCGACCAGAAAGTCAATTTCAGAAAAAAAAAATCCAGAAACATACCATGTAGAATAATACCATATTGTACAATACCAAACTCCAATCAATGATTTCGTCTTGTCCTCTGATCGCATGAATCATTTATTTTGTCTTCTGTGTCTGGTGTGAGCAGGGTGTGACCTCTCTCTCATCTCTCATTCTCTGAATTCGTTTCCAAAATTAGACTGTTGCCATGGCCATCAAACGCAAAGTGGAAGGGGACGACATCGAACCCCAAACAAAGGCCCTCCGGTCCAACGAACCCCGCAACAACGACGCCAACTCGCCCCCTTCCCAACCGCAACCTCCCCTGACGGCCCGTCCCTCCAGCTCGGAAGGCTCCGTCTCTTCCCGTTCCTCCTCGTCTTCCGCCGTCGTCGCCCTGACCAACCGCGAGAAACGCCAATACAAATACAAAGAGTCCATGGCCATACTCAACTACCAGCTCTACTGCATCGCCAAACAGGCCCTCGCCTCTCCCATATCAAACACGGGAAGCTACACTCGCCTCACAAACACATACATACAGCAGGCGGCCTACCTCCGACGAATCTACTGCAAGACCTACGGAGACGTCGCCGTGTTCGGATTTGGGGAATGCGGACAGCTGGGATGCGGACAGGGAATGACGCAATCCATGTCTCCCAGAATTGTCGCGGGATTGAGAGGGATCGAGGCGGGGGCCGTGGCGTCCGGGGCGATTCATACGCTCGTGTTGACCGAGAGGGGAGAGGTGTATAGTTTTGGATGTCCCGACGAGGGGGCTCTGGGAGGAATCGCCGTTGACGAAGGATATCAGCCTTGTAAGGTGGAAGATTTTGTCACGAGTAACTTTGGACCGAATGGGACGGGGGCGACTTCGGATGTCCTCACATTCGAACAACGGAAAAGGATCGTGGGAAACTCTACCATTGTGCACATTGCCGCCGGTGAAACCGCCTCTTTTGCGCTCTCCGAGGATGGAGACCTGTTCATGTGGGGATCCTATCGTGACAAAGAAGGACGATTGTTCCGACATATGCCTCCGCCCGATGACGATAGGATACCCACGGGAAGAAAAGATATGTCGCAATTGAGAGAAGACGAGACGGAAGAATGCTTTATACCCCCTAGGGGCACTCAGGACTGGCCGTTGCATTTGTGCATGGACAAAAAAACTAAAGACATTTGTGCCGGAGATGGATGGTGCGCGGCAATTTTGGAAGATGAAACAATAGTCACTTGGGGAATTGGGACGACTGGGGAGATGGCGAGGAAAGTGCCTCCCTTGGACAAGAACACGCCAAATCACGTGGTCATTTCGGAGTTCTTGACGCCCAAGCCTCCCATTTGGAGTGGTTTGCCAGGGAAGAAAAAAGTGACGGCTATCGCGTGTGGGTGCTATCATTTGCTCGCAGTCGTCAGGGAGGGGGGAATGAATGTCTATGGAAGTGGATTGAATCAATATGGGCAGCTAGGACTCGGAGATATTGTCAATAGACACGAGTTGACAAAGGTGAGCGACGGATGGCTCGGCTTGACATGACATGATACTCTTTGTCGTTTCAGTTCGTCTCATAACGTTACGATTTCAAATGTTAACATTCTGACCCAGATTGATTTCTTTGAGGGACGCAACATTGTCAAAGTTGATGGGGGCTTCCACTTCTCTTGCTTTGTCAACAACACAGGCAAAGAACTCTACTGCTGTGGACGTAGTGACTATGGACAGCTCGGGTTTTCTATCGAACCACCTGACTCGGGACTGTATGAAACGACTCCAATCCGTGTACCTCTTGTTTATACAATTGATATGAGCAAAGTAACTAATCCTAAAGGCAACTGCATCATTGAAAGTGACATAGTCGAAGAAGATCAACCCGAAATCGAACAAATCTCTTGTGGTTCCGCTCACGTCTTGGTTTTGACTAAAGGGGGTGATGTTTACAGTTGGGGATATGCCGAATTCGGTGCATGCGGACAAGGGAAACGGGACACTGACATTATGCGTCCTCAAAAGATGGAATCCAAATTAGCAAATGCACAAGGGGCGAAATACAAAGTCAAATATGTAAGTGGGGGAATTCAGCATTCGGCTGTGGTTGTTGCGACTGACTCAAGGGAGTAAAGTGACCAAGCATATCATCAATAAATAAAGCACTATTAAATTAGATGAAACTTGCATAGAGAAGATTAGAGAGTCTGATCTTTTCGTACATTTTATTCTTTACAAATAATTGAATATATCAGCCCATCCAGGTTGATCAACACCCTAATGTTGCTTGTATGAGAACGACAATCATTTTATATTATGATTTATCTTGAGGTGTCTTTCCAAAACCCTGAAATGGAAGACATTTTGGCTTTAATGCAATAACTTTCAACCCACAACATGAACCTGTATGTGTTTTGCTACAAACATTAACTAACTATGTACTTTGAAATTTTTTTGTGTCTAAAGAATAATTTAGACAAAGTAGATTCCTGCCAGATCCAAAGAATGGATACTTTGGGAATCCAACAGTGCGAGCAGTATCAAAACTATGTCGTGCATCCATGCAAATTACATTGAAAGTAAAGTCTAGCACTAGTGTCTCAGATGTGTCACCTACTCTGTCTTTTCTGTCTGGCTCCACCAAATGGCTTTGCAACTAAAGAATGGCACCATAAACATAGTGTCCAAGAAGGATTCTGTGTCTTACTCAGACATAGATATCACGTGCAGCTTATTTCATATATCAAGAGCACCCTTAGCATACAGAACTTGTTTGCCAGAGTCATTCATTAACATTATATGCATAGAATCTAGATGCTCTTTTGATCTAGCAGAGTATGAGTGCTTGTTTTGTTTGATGATGTTTCTAATAAACACAAACTTAGAGCCTCACTATGGTGTGGAGTCAAATATAAATTGATACTATGGCGAGTTTCACACACTTTCTAAATGGAACATTTGCTATGCTACTATTCCATACTATAGTCCTTCTGCACTGAGTTTGTTGCCTAGTACTCTCATAGGGCATATGATGCTTGGGTATTTCCAATAAGTTCCCTCGCTTGCCTATGGTATGTCCTGAATATACAGTATGAAAATCTATGCCTAGAGCATCGGTAACTAACTTTAGTGAGACCTTTATATTATTGAAATAGTACTCCACATCTACTGGACTACATATGCTAATGTTGCTGAGTTCTACATACCTATGGGGGTTCTCATGCGATGTTTTGACCCTAACGTAGTTTGATCGATTACCCATGTATTTCATGTTGATATTAAGGAGGTGTTGATATCTCCCACATCTAACTTTCCATTTGAATTCTTGGCAAGATCTTGTCAAACGCACCCTTATGATGTCCATGTCAGCAAATGTTAGTACTTTCTCACAAACTCTTGAGTGACATCAGATGACAATGTAGAACCAGATCTCCTTATGTAATTCATACTTTTCTATACAACTCTCCATCCCTTAGTATGCCAACATAGTGTTTTTTGCTAGCAACCATGAATCATGGGAACACAACACTCATATAGTTGCTGGGTGTGCTAGATGCAGTTTCCTGTTGTTCAACTGAGAACCCAGTGAAGCAGGTGTATGACATAATATTGTTTAGTACTTTGACTACTATGTTACACACTGGCATTAAGTGGACGTCAGTAGGAGAGAGAGCAACACTTTTTCCACTGATGAATTCCATGACATCAATGGGTTCAATGTCCACATATGTTCTATTCAAATAAGTCACATAGGAATGGATGAGATCATTGGATGCATCTTTGGATTCTATAGTATACATGACACTGTCTGTGTCCCCATATATGAGCTTGAAACCAAGTCCATGTACAATAACAGCAGCAGCATTCAATGACCACCTCCCAGACCCAGTAATGGATATTCCACACCTAGGACTATAGGAGTTGTATTGTCTAAAGAACATGACACCATACATGGAATTTGCAGATATCTTCAATGCATATCGAGTTCTGTCATATACAGCTTCCAACCCTTTGTCTCTGGTGCCTTTCATTAGTTTCTTGTATTTCCCTCTGGTATTCATGAGGGTTTGGCATGCTTCAGCACATATTCTTGGACCGAGCGAGAATCTAGCAATATATTCCTTAGTGGTGAATGTCATGGTAGTTGTTAGTGGTCCCACTACCCAATGAACCATACCATCAATGTATGCATATGTGTGTGGTGAATATATGTACTTGTATGGCTTAGGAAGTCTATTGCATTGACCACACAACTTGCTCGAGTAGTCGAGATACCAATCAAATGTCAAGTCACTCTCATGCAATGCATGATATGCATTGCAAAGCACTTCAACATTCAATGAACACAACGTAGTATCTATATCCTTGATTTCACAACCAAAAATCATTGCACTTTGTGTTGCAATCTCTTCCATGCTATAGATGTTCGATGCTATTATGTTATGAAATTCTGCTATTACTACGACACCAGTAGCATCTGTACTCTCAGATTCATTAACTCCTAGGCCAACGATTCCAATATGGACACAGTTGGTATTTGCATCATATCTGCAGGTATATATTACTTTGATGTTGTCAAACTGTGGGTCAGTCCTGGGTGATGTATCAATGAAATCTATGCATTTGGGAGATATCCCACCATCTCTGATTAGACTAGGATACATGCTAGTGAAGTCAATTATTGCTACATTCCTCCTCACTTTCTCTCCAGTGAAAAACACTTGTACACCACTAAACACACTGGGAATCCAATCAGACCTAGTCCAGTTGTATATATATCCTTTTGACCATGCTCTAGAACACATAAAGGACAAAGACATTGCTCCTGTGTTGTAAAGAGCCACATCTCTTATCCAAGCCTTAGCACCATAACATAGTGATACAATCTGATTTATAATGTCCAACTTTTGGCATAGTCCAAGAGTAGCCTCACAGTCCCTCATATTGTATGTTGCCATTTCAAGTGAATTCACAAAGGAACTTGAATACCAATATATGCAGAACCTGAATCTCTCATTACTTAGTTTACTAAATGGGAGTCCCAATGTGTTGCACAAATATTCAAATGAGAAGTACTTGAATTTGTAGTACATACTATGAAAGTTATATTTGTAGGTATCTAGATTGTTTATTCCAGGTATGCTCATTATGAGACCTATGGTAGTAGAAGCTGAATTGTCTGATTTCTGCACTGCTTGGAAATATGATCTAAACTGGTGGTTCCTAGGTAGTGCTTTGGCCAGCAAGGGGTTGTCAAATGCATACACAATCTGCCCTACAGTAAACACAGGTGCATGTTTAAGAATCCTTTTCATGGTTTCTATGAAATAGTTTCACTACAGCTATTACCAACAATCTTAGATCTACTGACTATGTGTTCGAAACCACAAGTGCACTTCAGAGATGCACAATATGGGACTCCCAAAAGTAGTCATAGATGGCCCAGCATATTCAGACTTGATATCATAGGCCATTACTTAACACTTCTTACTATCAAGTTCACTAGGCTCTTTATTGGGCTCCCCAATAGTTGAATCTACACTAAACCTTATAATGCCATAGTCTCTGCACTTCTTGGATTCATTAGCTCCTATGCTAGGACTAGTTGCATCTCTTCTGGTATTACCTGCTCTATGTCTCAACACTGTGGAAACTGCATTGTAGAGTTTTGGTAGCCTTAGGCATCTACTTGGAACACTATTGGGTCCAAGGGACCTAACTGCAATGTTGTCCTTGTAGTCTACAATCCATATTATCTTATTGCACTTATTAGAATGTATGTTGACTCCATTGGCACAATAAGAGTAGATATGAACAATATGAAAGGTGTAGAGGATATTGTGTGGGATGATGAGGATGGGGAGCTCAAGTACAGTCATAGTGTCATGGACTCTGCAAATTGTGTGATTATTGGATCAATGTGTGCTGGCATCTCAATCCAGGATATAACTAAGTGTCTTAGAAAACTAGCTGCTACTGAGTCAATACTGAACATTGATGGTACCATTCATTTCTATACAGGTAGTGAGGGTGGTTGGTATCAACTGAGGTCCACAGTTACTCTCAACATGTTGGCTAGGAATCTCAAGTTGTATGCTCCAGTCAATTATGCAACAGCAGTAGAACCCTATGTTATGATTATTGAGTCCATTCCATGGCCAGTGGTGATGTTCACACAAGGTAGACTTAGATATAGGTATACCATTGATGTAACTAATGGTTTTGTTAATTTCATCCCGAATGTCATTATTGGACTAGAGGCTACTGCAGAGAGTACTTTATGCTCTATACCGGTAAGCATTGTAAATCCCATACTGCAGTTTAACATTAGGTGCTCGAGTGCAAGAGCTCACAGAGATGGTGCTATTGGGTGGCTTCATAGGGTGTTTGGGAACAATCTTACCACCATATTGTGGGCTTTGGGTGACATGATGTATGATTGCAACAATAAAAGGATATTCATCCTCTATGGACATGGTGGTGTTGGTAAGAGCACTGTTGCTAACATCATAAATACAGTCATTGGAGGAACAATCCCTTCATTTAGCTCAGACTTGGTTGCTATTAATCCTAAGACATTTCATAGAGATAACCTATGCAAAGAAGACTAAATGAAGGTTGCATCCAGTAGATTGGTCAATTTAGGAGATGTAGAGGCTAGACCAGGTGATGTCATTCATATGAAGAACATCAAGGTTCTAACTGGTGGAGATGAAATTAATGGAATCAAAGTCTATACCTCGTTAATCATGACTGCAAACCAGCTATTCAAGTATGATGACCTAAATGACTATTTTAGGCCAGACAGACTGAGGAGAATAGTTGTTGTGCCAAGTGTGGTAGAAAGACAAGAGACTAACATTAATTTTGCTCCTCTTCACCAAGAGAGCCTAGATGAGTTAATACAGTTTGATGTGAGAACTAGAATCAAGCACAGAAGGCCTCCATTGAAGGTTGATGCATTGCTAGCACCTTGTTCCAAGCTAGATACAAGGATGCACTAGACTTGTTTATATCAATGAACAAGCTGTTTTGTATGAGTACATGGCAGCTACTATGCTGTTGTGCTGGAGATTCAATGTAGAGATTGAAGAGGTGAGCAAGTGTCTTAAATGTGTGGGGTGTTGCTGTACGATTGAGTCTGGTGGTGTATATTTCATTGACGGTATAAAGCCATTAGAGGGTGCAAGTATTAACCATATGTTTCCTGCATCAACGAGTCATACAAGCACTAGCAGGAACTTTGGTAGTAGAAATAGCAACAAAGCAGGAACACCATTGTTTGACTGAGTCTTATTCACAATCTATATCAAACTCCCCAGTGTTCTACATGTGCAATGATCAACCAAGGAACCTTTGAATGTTAGCAGATCTGCTAAATCATCTGATAACATCTTTTTGCACACACATGTACATACATACCATCAAACATGTCTACAAGGGAGGATCCAGAGCATATTAATACCATTGAGGATCTACCTGCTGGTCTGGAGAGACTCAAAGCCAGTGCAGCATCAAGGAACATCAATATAGATCGTGTTTCATACTCTAGTGAGGTTATTCAAATCCACAACCTGCTAAAACAGCATAAGTTGATTTACAATGTTGATGCCTAACCAAAGGGTAAATGGGTTTGGAGTGGGCTTTGTAAGATTAAAAAGAAGGGGAATGATACTAATCCCACCTTCTACCAGATGGTGTTGCAACCTTCTATGGTAACATGAACTATGAGTATCGTGTGAGATACCAGGATGGGATTAAGAACATCAATCATGATGTGGTGGCCATCTCACTCATTCTGCTTGATGTACAACAGCCTGCTCCCCCAAAGAGTGGCAACTCTGGAGTCTATGGTGTACATTGGTGGAACATCTATGTTCCGATTGCACTCCTTAAGAAACGGAGTGACCACATTAGGACCACCACTGGGTATGTTGTCAATGAAGAGGGCATCATCATGGATCAATCTCAGGGGTCATAGCATCCGTTACCCTCAACATCAGAAACACTGATGATTCCCCTGATATAACTATGATCATGGTTGTGGGTAAGCAAGAGGAGAACAAAGAGGGAACACAGGAGTTTGATGACTTTGATGGTAAAGTTGAACAAGCTGGTAAGGAGCTGATTTACAATCTTATGGGTACTCTAGCTGAGATTATGAGTGAGTGCGGAGAGGATGATCTCATTGGTGGTGTTTGGTTCTTTAGTGTTGAAGTTTCTTGCCAGGGCACTGCAGGTGGGTCAGCACCCCCAGCAGGTACTATGGTGAAATTGTCCCCGAAGATTAAGGCATTCCATGCTCTTCACATTATTCAGTCGGGCGTCAGATGCATCAACTACAAGTCAAAGAGCTCTGGACTCAAATACTATGCATCATACTATGTCTATGTAAGCACCGATGGAGGGATGGAATAACAATTGTATGTCAGGCACTCCATCATTGATTGATGAGAGAACATTGGCTATGTTAGTGTCAGTAAACTTTATAGTCTGTGAACTGTATGGTTTTACCACAAGCTCAGGGAGTCCAATGGCCAAGTATATCTCAAACTCATTTCTGGATATCACCTCATGTTTGTATGATGGTATATATACTGCTAGTGCTCCTGGCTGTATCTAGTCATAGCCACTATCTGACATGTTACGCCAATGGACTTTGGTATGGAGTTGCTATGTTACTCATGAATGGTACTATGATGAAACACATTTAATAAATAGAAACTCTGTAGATCTGCTATTTCATCACAACAGTTGTGTGGAAACACATAATGACATTTGTAGTTGCACATTAAACCCATAAACTCATCCAGTGGTTTGCCATATATTATAATGCATTTCCATGGGAGTTCCTTTGTTATGTTATCTATGGACTTATCAAGAATATGCAATATTGTTGCCATACCACTACTGTTGGAATTCCAACCTGTGTGCTTATGATAGCTTGGTCTAACCACTATGGAATTACAACATGCAGGCACACACACTCTCTCCAATTGTTAGTGTATGATCATGTAACCTCATTAATTGATGTGCATGCACTCACAATTGTATTCACATTGCAGCATGTTGGTGACACAGCTTTGTCAATGTATATTGCACCATCTTTGACATATGATTTAAAGATGCCAAACACATCCAAATCAATGGCTGCATTTGTTACAGCAAACAACATACAAAACCTAGTTTTGATACCCACTAAAATGTACAGTCCATTATTTACATAAAGTATAGAAGCTCTACCCGGTGCTGACACAACTTCGCACTGTGCATTACATTTCTCTCCACATGCAAGATTGTTTTGTCAGAGACATTGAAAATGTCTGACCCAACCAACCTCTATGGAATGATTTATTATACAAGCTAGTATGATGATCTGATATTGCCACATATGTCTCTTGTCACTTCTATACAGATTTTTTTGTGCTGGGTAAAATACCTTTGTTTACTAAGCATTGCTTTCATGAACCATTTGACCAGAACTCTTTAAAAGGTTGTATTAAGGTCGGTTTGGTGTTACCTAGTGTCTCCTCTGGTTGTGTTTGTGCATGCAATAGTGGAACGCTAAACAGCGGTTCCATCTTTTGATTGCTACACTACATTTAGGCCGTAGGCACTGCATAGTAGGTTTTTGAGTGAACTGCATATTGAAATTTGCTAGGAACACAACATGCCACTAGAAGCTGCTGACAAGACCATTAGTTGTTCAGCAGGTCAAGCACCACCTATTAGTAGATGTTGATCTCTAAGTGAGATATTCACTAATGGTTTTTTTATTTTTGAAGAATCTGGTTGACTTATACTAGGTGCCAAATGATATGCAGATGACCCAAAAGTGGAGTTAAGAAATGTCACTTTGATTGACATGATGAGTGCACAATGAGGATATTAAACCAGTTCATTTATGGAGATGCTGATAGTACAGCTTTTTTCTGCCTCATGCATCCTTGGTATGAGTGTGTCATCCTTTATTTTGCTCTTTCACCCTTATATATCCATAAGAACAGGTTTCCAAACAGGTCAGCTACCAGCAAAGTGAACAATGTCAAGTCATACATGCTGTTGACTATAAT
>JALLPD010000914.1:0-13767 GCA_036940065.1 Cyclotella cf. meneghiniana
TTGACCTTACTAACAGTTAGTAAGAAGTGAGAAAGAATTCATGACTCCGCCCCACAAACCGACCGTTGAACCTTGTGTTAGCTATTCTGTTAGTGGAAAAAGCTTGCTTACAGTTTAACTAACAGTAACGCAAGCCTTACTCACAATTTGTTTGCAGTGAAGAAACTAGTTCTAATTTACTTGAGAAAGGCAAACATGACATTTTTGTACCTTTGAAGGAAAATACCTGATGAAATTTTGGGTGGGAATCATTGGCTACTTTATTTCAAGAGTGTATCATTTGATTCATTCTTTATTTCATTTTCTTAACCTGATTTCTTTGTCAATTGCCTAAGTCATACATTAAGGTTTGATCACAACCTTTGTGATATAGACACAAAATTCTGAAACTCTGTACTTCCCTACAAGCTGGGATGAACCAATTCAAATCAAATGTGACATGTTGATATACTGTGTTCAAGTTCTGAATTTAAAATAGAACAAAATGAGGTCAAACCAGAAAGCTAGAACGATTACTTTTTTACCTTTCTCTCACAAATTTAACCGGATAATTGTTGCATCCAAAAGTTTGTATAGTATCTGGCATAACTGTTTGGTCATCCCAGATATTAGGTGTTTACCATCCTTAACTCTACAAAAAGTGTGAACAAATCCTATTACTCTCTACTCTCACAAGATCTCTCTTTGTTGAAATGCAATAATGATGATTGGTGATATATCTGAGAGAAGATATCTTCAGAGATAAGATTTGGCATTTGTTACTTTATCATTTATGTATAAACAACTTTACAATCTAGACTTTATTAATAATACTTAAAACTAACTATTTTTAAGCAGGTATGATTATTACTTAAAGCATTTGACTGAAGTGTAAAGAAATCTTTTTTGGACTGCATGGAAAAACATCTCTTAGCAGTGCAAATCTTCAGAAAGTAATTTATTCTGCAGTTTATTCCTTTAACTTTTGGTGGCTTCCTGTTGTATTTCATTTTACCGCCTCCCATCATGACTGCCAATATAATTATTTTAGGGATGGAATTGATCAACTTGCAAGAATTTTTTTATGAGTTCCAAATGTACTGAGGGCTGGAACACATAAAAATCACAAATATACAAGAACATGGATAAACTTATTATGTGTTTTCAATGAACTTAGTATGGCCAGAACATATAAATTCACAAATGTAAGGCATAACCTATAATCTGGTGGCACCTATACAGCAGGATTTATGTTATACTTTATGTCATTCATACCATATAGAATTACAGTACAATTGTGGTGTGGCATGATGCAGATTCCTGCGCCCATGTATTCATTGCACACATAAATTATAAATTGGCATGCACACCCAAACAATGAGATTTCTGGTTGAAGTGACAATCACCCTCTTGTATCTCAGCAATTTTTTAGACTTACAAGCTGTAGTTGGATATCATCTTGTTCTAACTTGTGGTAATGCAGCGTGTCAGGAGAAAGCGGAAAAGGTGTGTTGGTTGTTGTGTTTTGGTGAGTATCGCAATTTTTTAGTTAGTAAACTATTTAATTGAAACTTGCCATCCCTGACCTGTGCATTTTGACACCCCCCTTTGATAAATTACAAACCTCACATCCCATACCATGCCCTTCAGTGACATCAATGTAACAATAAAAGAAAAAAAAAGGTCGATTGACTGCTCCAGTGGTGAGTTTCGCTATTTTTTATGTTGTCCACTTTTAAATTGAGACTCGCTGCTGACCTGCCATCTTCTGCCACCCCTGCCTTCCATGAATTATAAATGTCATGCCCCATGCCACACACTCCCATGCCATCAATGTAACAACAAAAAAGAGCAGGTTGATTGACCACTTCAGTGAGATTGCAATTTTTATTTGGTCGACTATTTCATTGAAATTTGTTGCTGACCTGCCATCTTCTGCCTTCCCTGTGCTCCATGAATTACAAACAAAATGCTCCATACCATGCCCTTCCATGCCATCAATCTAATAACAAATATGAGCAGGTTGCTTGACTACTCCAGTGGTGAGTATTGCAATTTTTATCTGGTCAAATATTTCATTGAAACTTGCCACTCACCTGCCATCTTCTGTCACCCCCGCCCTCCATGCATCAAAAATAAGATGCCCCATGCTGTGCTCTCCCATGCCATCAATCTAACAACAAAAATAGCCAGTCTATTGACCAATCCATTGGTGAGTGTTGCAATTTTTATGTGGACAACTATTTAAGAGGGACATATTGCTCCTGACCTGCCATCTTCTGCCACCCCCCTTATCATAATTTCAAATCCCATGCCCCATGCTGTGCCTTCTTTTGGCAACAATCTACCAACCAAAAAAGAAGCAGGTCTATTGACCACTCCATTGGTGAGTATTGCAATATTTTTATTGTGACTATTTATTTGGAACTCTCTGCCCCTGACCTGACATATTCTGCCACTCTCCCTGATCATGAATTACAATCCCCACTCCCAAGATCCTTCTGTCCAATCTAACAGAATGAGGATAATTTTGTGTTGAGATAGATTTGTTCTTGATCATGATAGAGTTGTTTTTGTTGCTTAACAAAAATAAATTTCAAATTATATAATTTCATGTCAACAAATGATTTTGTACAGACAGAGTTAACATAGTAATTACAAATTACTCCTACCATTACGCATGGCCGGGATAAGAAAGTATTTGTCAGTAATTTTGGAAATAAAATTTGACTCCAAATTGATTACTTCTGTTAGGTATTCTGTTAGCAAAACAGATGCTGTTAGTAAAAATGTTAGCAAGGGCTAAAAAATGATCAAGAGTGGAAGAAAAAAGTAACTAACATTTTTACTAACAAAAGCAATTTCTAGCTAAATTAGGCATGGTATAAATCCTACATGCATTTGTTGGTAAGAGATTTTTTCACTTACACTCTAGCTAACATCTTGTTTTAGGACACATCCATCACCAATCAACCCCACTGCATACCCATTTTTGATGCCTATTGCCAGTTTTTTCAAAGACCAATACAAGATGAACTTTGCTGCTAGCATGTCCACAGCAAAATAAAAATCCTCTATAAATCTTTGACTACTCCAGACCATTCAAGAAACTCACTGTCTATACAAAATGCTTGCAATGACAAACCACCAATGAGCTGATATCTCTCACTCTTGGCATTATGCATATTCCCAACAGAACGAAGGAATCTTTTCAGTTCATCTAGGACTTGAAAATTGTTATGATGACATCCCAACTTTCAGCTGATTCTCCATCAACATCATAGTTGGTGAAGAATCTTTTAGTTAAGTATTAGAAGATGGTACTTTTACAATTGCATCTATTCATCAGTTGTAAATGCAGATCTTTCTTTGAAATCTTGAGGATAGGCTCCTACTATTTCATCTGGTGAAAGCTCAGGTGGACAATTTTAAAGCACATCATGACAACTTTGATTTCATTGGCCAATTTAATTGATTAGCCTTCTAACAACATTTTTAACATCTGTAAAGTCATAGTCATTGTAGAAATGTTTTGGTTTGGATGGGTACTGCCCATGATTGCTCTATATGCTGTGGAGATTTCTAGTTCAGATAGAAGCTTTGTAGCATCTATTGAGAGGGAGAAAGTGAGCAAAGATCCTCCAAGGATGCAACTCTTGATGGCATCAGCTATTTGCAAAGTCACTTGAGACACTGTTAAGTCTAATATGCAGTCTTTTTGCTCATTTTTATTGAGTACTTGCATCCAATGCTGACTTGAGCTACTAGGTAAATTAGAACTAACACTATCAATTTGAGCTGCTGTTTGACTTAGAATGTCAATGTGATGAACAAAATTCATTGTTTAGAATTCAAACATCTTGTTTATCCTGCCATTTTAAAGTTCATTTAGCATGGACTTTGCAAATGTTATCACTAATGCTGAGGTATTTTGTTTGTTTCAATTGGCTTCCAGGACTGATCAAAAATTATTAGTACAACGTAAACGTAAATGATGAGAATGGAACTCACTTGCATTACTATGTCACATGTTGTTTGCATCCTGTTTGTATAATTTTTAGACAACATCAATACACAGTTGCTCTAATGAATTTGACAAGTAGCCTCTTGGCATAACGGCACACCATTAAATGAAAATTTTGACATTTGGTGATGTTTCCACCACTTCTTATTGTTTATATCTGCTTGGGTTGGTCTTCCTTTGCTATGACATTCCACAGCTTTTTGCTTTGCATTCCCTACATCTTGGAAATGGACATATTAGATGCCACTGTGATTAGATTTCAAGACACCTTCATGGATGCAAATGATCAATCAATTTGCTCTAGCCTGTGTTGAATTGTGTAGGTGGCTGCAGATAAGCAAACACCAACTAACAAGTGGAATCTTGTTCTTTATGGACAAGTCATGCAATTGTATACTGCAGACCATGAATTGTCATTGCTTGTATTGTATCACAGCATGAACTTTGCAATGACACAAAAATATGAAACACATAATACAGATTTGACATACACCCTTATGGATCAAGTGACCATCATCATATTAGCAGCTCCACAATCTCTTCCACAGCATCAACATCCGTAAGTCTCTCCTTTGAGTTCGGAAACCCTCTTTTTTCCTTTCATGAAAAGAAATTGGAAATTTCTCTCAGCTCATTTGTCTTCTGTTTACCTTCCCTTATTTCCTTTCCTGTGTAACTCAAAGCACGTCATGAATGCTGAATAAGCATTGCTGGACACATGTTGGTTAAATTAATATTAGTCAAATAACCAACATCAAATGAAATACCCATTTGATGCGCCATCTGGCATCTGACAAAGTGTAAACTGAATCCATAAACCTTCCATGAATGGTTTCTTAGTATATAGTTCACAATTCAAGTTCAAAATGTGACCTCTGTCATACATATCTTCACTGCCTAGCCACAATCCTGTATATTTTTCTTCCATTTTTTGATGTTGCTGCTGTCATCAAGTTTAACATCAGATTGGTTTACCAACATGATGTCTGCATGTCTGTCCTCCTGTCAGATTTGTCATGCCAGAAAGAACAAGAAAAAATATGAACTAGCTACACAGGCACTTCTAGAGTTTTCTCATCTGCCATTGCTCCTTCCTATTTCCCAGAGAGCAAGTTGTGGGATGTGGAGTAGTTATCCCAGTGGACAATAAAATCATGATGTGTTGAAATTTTGTGTGCAAAATAATTTTTTGTAGCAAGGTCATAGTCATAATCTGTCCATCACTCAAGGTTTTGGCGTGAAATATGATACCTGCTCTCATTTTGTGCCATGTCTACAAAAGTCTCTTGTTTTGTCTACAGCTTGCAAAAATCTCAGAATTTCAATTTTCAGGCAGTGATGAGTTCACCCATATTGCCACTTTGCCAGCTCTCAGAAAATTTGGTCATGGAACATAATCCCTTTTAAGAATGATCCCAGGTCTGAAAGCAATCTTATTGGAGGGCTACCAGGGGTTTTCTCCCTCAAGAGAGACTTTGATTCCCTTGAATCTCAGGAATTATGAAATTGCATTAATTTATTGCTTTCTTACTTAAGGCTGTACACTCTAAAACCATAGTACTGAATTTGGCAGGACTCATTTCTTTCTTTTGTATCCTTACTTATGAGCCACGTCAGTGCTTCCTGCCAACATACCGATGTGAAGTATGATATGCATTGAAAAGGCCTCAATCTTAGCTTTTTAACTGTGATCATATGTCCTGCTTTCTCAAGTCACCAGAACCTGCAGTATAGGTTGAGTCACATAGTCACATATTTTTATCCAATATTGTGAAATTATAGAACTATGGATTTTATGTCATAAAACATTATTTATATTACCCCAGCAAATACGGTGTGCATGTATTCACATGAGAGCATGTTCCATGACTCTGGCTTACTTCATAATGGACTTTTTGGAGCCTATTATTGCTGGCTTCATCAATCTATTAAGCAGTAACCAAGGGAACCATCTCTTAATTGGGTATTCATGTAAGTCCCATTATCATTCAACGTGTCTCTGTTTTTATTTTGGCTAACCAGACATTGGTTCCAAAAGGTGTTAAAGAAAGTAAGAAGATTTTATCATTTGGGCCATGTTGAAGTATTTAACATTATATGCAACCCCTTGCATTACCCGTCCTTGCCCCATCCCAGCTGTCCCCTTAGGTTGCTGTTAGCTCTGTGCAGTCCCCATCTCATATGTACATCAATCCTCATACACCTGTACAACCTTTCTCAACTACCTACCAACCTACAAGGACTATGGCTTGTATATCCTACCCAGCTGTCAAACTCTCCTCCACAGCCACCTATGATCTTTCTCCCTTCTGCTGTAGACTGCAATTGCATCCTTCACCTCGCCTGTCCCTGCACAAAGCTCATCCCTGCCTTCTTCCCATCCCTCATTCCAATTTTACCATTTTCAATTCTACAATGGATTATCAAGACATTTTTGGGAAATGCATACTGTAATCACATACTGGTAAAGATGGAGAGGAGGATAAGAAATTGACGAAGAGGTATATGAAGCAGGATATGGTGTGTGCATCAATTTTTTTGTATTTTTTCCTGGGTCTTTTTCTGAGCATGATGGAGATGGAGATGGTTGAGTGACTCTTAATAATTTGGCATTCGAACATTTGAATTGAAGCAAATTCAGGTGATTCTTCATTTATGAAATGAGAAACTCAAACACCAATGGATCAAACATGGTCTCTTGGTTGTTAATTTTGATTATTCAAGTTGCAGGGCAAGACCGGTTTATACAAACGTTCACAAACTCAGGGTTTTCTGTGTGGTTTGTGATGAATGTTATTACTTTTGGTATTACTTCATTCTGACTCATGAACATTGGCCCCATGATTATATCATGGTTCATTTTGACTTTATGGGCAGAGTGGAGTCAATGTTTGAGAAGGTAATGTACATGAATTATTACAATGGAAAGAAAAAGATGAAAATGGAGATTTGGATGGGCACCTTGGGGTTGGTGATGCAAGCATGTAAATTATATCGGTGTCTTTGAATACAAATAACAACAGTGGCAATAACATGGGAAGGTTTTCATTCACCAGCATACCATCAGATGATCGCAAAAGAATGCTTTTTGAGACCTGAGCATGAACCAACCTTTGACATGGAAAATGGCCAACCTCTTTTTGAAGTTGAGTAGGAGTGGGGCCTCAGCATTTTTATTAGACAGTCAAGTTAGACTCTTGTTAAACAAAGTAAAGACTCAACTTTGTTGCTGTTATATTGTTCAGGGGTTGTTTCCTTACAAAAAGTAAGTTTTTAGTTTCATATCAAAGAATGCAAGTAATCAAATATTGTTAACCTGCTGGCATTACAACTTAAACATTAGCAGTTTTCATCATGTATAATTCATATATCAATGCTACCACAGAACTCTTCACAAGATAGATGTGTAGATGTGTTTCTAAATTTAGACATCAAACAAGGGACCACAAGTATACATAGCATCTTGCAGAACAACAGTAATAGCAGCAAAAACTAATCCATGAAATGCCATTATCCCTGTTGCCTCACCACCATATTTCCCTCATGATGACATGATGGGCCACCCATAATGTCAAGGGCATTGTATTTTCTAAAAAGTGAGTTGTGCCTTGATTTAAACCTAGCAAATAATGGTTCTAATTCAACAGAATGGACTCCAGTGCTGTTGGTGTTTTTTCTGCCTTGCCCACATATCCTGAATCCCCAGTAAGTCTCACCAGGTGGCATTTTATGATGCAAACTAGGCTTCCTGATGTGTCTGTCATCTTTTACTTTAAAAAATCTAATATAATGTGTTTTGGCAGAATATGGACCATTTGCTCATTCAATATGATCCTTAACAATGTCAACACAAACCTAGTAGCTGAGGCCATGGTCATATTTTTGTGGAAATACCACTTACCTCAGAATTTGTTTGAAATTCCTGAACCCTGAAGTGAACACACGTGATGCTGGCAAGGAATAATGATCATCAATATCATCAAAAACTATAATGTCTCTTGTTTTGGTTGGTGAGCTGTCCATACACCTCATAAAAATCACAAATTGTCTCACACTGAATCTTCAATTGTGACTCCATCACACACTCTTGTTGTACCCATGCTCATGGCCCCCTTTTTGTATACAGGAGGGAGTACATCTTAGGTACCAGAAAGGGCCTAGATAAAGTCTAGTTGACCTAAACCAAAAGTTGGTGTAGGTTCTGTTGGATGAAAAACCAAACCAGCAGTACTAGAAGTTGTTGGTGGCCAATAACTAGTAAAAAAATATCAGTAAGGACTGGTGTTGTGTGGTTGTGTGGTTGTTTCCAAATGGGTTTTATGAGATTAACAGGATATAAAAATGATTATTGACAAAACACAATAATTATGCATTCATCATGTAACTCACATGATGAGTATTTTTCTTGTATGTTTCTTGTTTCTACAGTTGTCCTACATGAGGGTGAGGTGGTGCATAGAAGCCTGTACGGTACATGATGTGGTACAAAAAAAAATCTGCACAGAACATATCTTTCTAGAATGATTCACCTTCTTATTGGGGGGGGGGTCTGTCTGTCATCCATTTTTTGTTTGGTCTGGTCATCGTTTGTCAACCTGGCCATTGTTTGTCATCAAACATAAACATTCCACGTGGAATCATGAGAGAGTTTTGCATATTTTTTGTGCTCCTTGTGCGCACGATGTTTTGTATGTCCAGGGTTCAAACCCCTGACATCACAGCATGATCGTTTTGCAGGTCCCGGATTCCAAATGCCTGTTTCAGGCCAGTGGAATCCTTGGACTATGTCAGTGGGAAACACATTGCTACAGCAGATTGCCGTAGGCTCCATATGGATTTGTAGCATTGCACTTACAAGGTATGTAATGAGTTCATTTAGCCACCTAACTTAATATTTGTAAAGCAATTTTACGTCTTACACATATGACAGTCAGTAGGAAATAAATGTAATTCTTGTGGAGATTCTGTGCAATCTCTGAGAGTGCTGCAGCATTAACATGCTCCTCCTGGAACATCATCCAGGCCAAGACAAGAACAAGGAGCGGTGTTAAGCAACTAGTCATATAAAATTAATCTAAACAATTACTCATCTTCCTTTTAATTCCTACTTCAACCGTAGGTCACTGTGATCATGCTCCAATGCAGTCACCACTGTTCCCTCCTTCAATGATGTCCTCCAAGATTTGGCTCTTTCTGCTTCTGCCAATAGAGCAAGCTTTTTCAACAAGCTCTGCTTGAGAGATGCTCCACACACTGCTCATGCAATATGCAAAAGCAATCGCAATGTCCTCTGCAAGTTGCAACAGTGCTCCCAGTGATCTTGCATGTCATGAAAGCACTTGTTATGATTTCGTGAAGCCACAAAAATGATCACAATGATTCTGCAAATCACAAAAAAAAACACAATGATCCCACAATTTTCCAAAGGCAATTGTACAGATCCACAAGTTGTGAAGGCAACAGCGATGGTAACACAACTTGCAAAAGCATTTGCAATTATACCACAATCCATGAATGCAATGCAATGATTCCCGCACTTGTGACAATTCCATGAATTGCAAGAGTGATCACAATGATCCTGCAATCTGCAAATGTGATTGCAATGATACGGCGACTTGCAAAAAGCAATTGCAATGTTTACTGCAAGCCACAAAAGCAATCCCGATGATTCCGCAAATTGCAAGTGCTATTGCAATGATGCCGTAATCTGTTAATGTGATTGCAATTGTGCTGTAATCCAGGAAAAGCCATCACAATGTTTCCATGAATAGTGAAAACGATTGCAATCATACTGCAAATAATGATAGTGTTCATTATGATTCCGCACATTGCAAAAGTGTTTGTGATTGATAATTCCTTAATTGCAAAAGTGACCACAATGATACCACAATACTGCAAAAGCAATCACTTTGGTGCTGCAAACTGTGCCAGATGATCTTGAAGCAAGTTACTGTGAGTCCTGGGAGTGATTGTGATGGACCCGCAAGTTGCACAAGATGTGATTGCAAAATATGATGCAAAACAAAGCTGGTCATTGGAACAACAACAGCCAATAAGAATGTCAACTGCAATGTTACTTGTTGAGACAAATCAAGTTCGGTAAAAACTCAACAATCAACCTTTTGTGACTTTCTGATATTGAAAGCAAGGTTGACCCAGCCCTTCCCATTTATTTCCTGAATTGGAAAACAAAATGCTGCTGTGGGCCCATGCAACAAACAACAGATTGTTTTTGTTGTTTGCAATTCCAAATGTCTCAAATTTATACAAACCAACGCTTTAAAATAATCAATCTCACAATTGGGATTAATGATTAGTTTTTTTATTGTGGCACCTGACATAATATTCCACAATGGGGTTTGAGAATAACTACCCATCTTTGTGCAGCAAACATGAATTATTTGATTTGCCAACCAAATAACACTTCAAAAATCTTTTCTCAACTCCAGCTGGATTGAGAAGTGAAATAGGTTTCACTGATTGAACAAAAAATATTCTCTAGCACAAAAGATGTTTTGCTGATAAAAATATTCTCTGACATACCTTCCCACAAGCAACTTGCTATCAAGGAAATGACTGTCATGAGGTTCCCATGACCTATTATTGCCATGGTGATTTGCTATCATCAACAGATAGTTGAGATACCTTTTGAAAGGCTTGTTGCCTCCCTCTCATCACAGCTGTTTTTACATCTGCTGTTACTGATGAAGAACCTCTGAGTACCTCAAATAATAGCATGTTCCTAACAGGAAATGCTGATGTATGGTCCTTACTCCTGTGACTTCATGTTATGCTGACCCTCTTTAAATGGACATTTTCCTTAATTGCTCCCTCAGCCTAATGACCTCCATCACGGAAGGAACGAAACCATAGTACTCAAGCCATGCTTGCAATAATAAGACCAAAAGCACCAGTAAAACAGACAAACAAAAAAATTGCTTGCTCAACCCATTGCTATGCAAAAGACATGCGTAGAAATTCAATAATAAGCATCTTGCTCTAAATCAAGACAAGATAGCCAAACACAATTACAGTTAACTGATGCAACTCTGACAGGTGGTGCACTAAGACCCCACTATGCACAAATTGTCAGCCACAAAGTCTCCCTCAATAAGGTGATGAAGAGTCCTGGCCACTGTGATGCATGCCACACAGATGACAACAATCTTGGAGTTCCTCCCTTGGTTAGGAAATATCACTTACCATGCCACTACATTGTAGTAGGTGCCTGAAAACACTACTGTGACTGTCATTTCATTGACAAAAGCAAATGCAGAGACTTGCACACAATGGTGAAGGTCACAATATAACTCAAATGATGCGTTAACTGCAGATCGCGAAGACATTTCAAATGCAGGACCATGAATGCCATTGTGCCTATCCAAGTGACAGTTGCATCATGCCTATTTTCAAACCATGCCCAAGTGACAAAGGATCTGGGGACAATAAGGTCTGAAGAATGCATGTGTCCAACAGTTGGGTGTAGGGTGTAGGAACAGATGGTCCTTCCACATTATTGTCTGCGATGACAACAATAGTAATTTTATAATGATGGAGCTTGAAATGTGCTAACAATTGCAAAAAGTCTGTTGTGTTGTTAAAACCTTTCCATTTACCCCAGGTTAAGACAACTCACAATACAAGAGATGTAACTAAAGTCTTTTTGAGTTTTTCCACCACATGTCATATTTCTTCACCTCATCATTTGAGGAAGAGAAAGATTGAGCTTTTAGACCATTCGCTAATGACTGAGGTATGTTGTGGGGTAAAAACCTTGTTGGTCTCATATCCCATATTTAACCCACCAACAGCAGTGCCAACAACCAGGTAATCAAGGGATAAAAACTTACCTCACTGGGGTTAATCAAAATCTACAGCGGTAAAATGCCCCTTTTACCCGAGAGGATCCTTCCTGGGGTAAATCCTCACAGCCATTCATTTTCCCCTACCACATCTGTGTATTCTTGTGATGTCACAACATTCAACTGATTATCTTGCTTGAAAACATTTCATTTCACAGCTATTTTTCCTTCTTGTCGTTGGATCATATCATCAGAGGGTGATTCTGATCTGATCCCTTCTTTGAGAGATGACAGTTCAATTCGCTCCAAAGAGAACAACAGCAGTTCTGGATTGGAACACAAACTCAGCTAACTTGGCAACAACATTAGAATACCCAAAAGATCAACTACCAGTGACAGGAGAGGTGGTTAAAAATTGATGACATTTTACCCCACCAACAATTTTTCAAAAACCGGGTCTCAGGCACATTTTGTGTGGGCAGAAAAGTGAATGAATTTCAACCAGCTGCTGGCATGAAAGTTGCCTGGGGGGACTTCAAATTTTGGAAAAAACTGGGGTAAAAAAATTAACCCCCAGGACTTTACCACAGTTGATGACAAACGGCCTTAGACAATAACCAATTTGTTTGATTCATGGCAGAGCAAGACTTGTAGTGGAGGGGAAGAGTGCCCCCATGTCTTTCATTTGTTGTGGCACATCCTTCACAACAAAGCCCAACTGCAACTTTTATAATATGTTGAAGCTTTCTTGCCTTTTGCATTTCAGACTCAAATAAGGAGCTAAATCATTCCACACAACATCCCACAGAGGTGGTGCTTCAGACTACAGTTTGGTGGGAAGTGGTGTTGTAGATATTTTTGAAAGTGGTGGAAGTGGTGGTAATTGGATTTGTAGTGAGGTTAGATAATTTCAGGGGCAGATGATGGATTTGTTGCCGGGAATGATAATCATGTGTAATTGCAGGTTATTCAATAACTTTTCCACCCTTTTCCCTTTCCCTACCATCTCTCCTCTCCTCACCAACATGCCCCCTGCCCGCTCTGCCTCTTCCTATTTGCCTTCCCCTTCCTCTTCCAACAGCTTCTTCTCCTCCTCTCACTACAAATACTCTAGCAAGTCTGCCATGAGCATCAACAATAATCATTGAAGCAATGCCACTGCAGCCTGAAACATTACCATATCAACCTTCTTGAAATGCAGTCTTGAAGGCATCTAACACAGATTGGTGATTTTGGTAGTGAGCTGATGTAGATAGGCTGTGTTCACTTGGGACACCGTGCTCTACACAAATATGGCATGCACATTTGATTTACACTGATGGACAGCTTCCCTTGCAGCATTTGACAGCAAGGCAACATGATATTGGTTAGTTTTTGTTGTTTGAAGTTCAGGAGATGATGGCATGATTGTGATGATGCTCTTTTTAGTCTGCCTTGCTTGTGTGTGACATATTGTTTATTTTTTGTTCCACACTACTTCATTCTTTGCTGTGCACTTCAAGAATAATGAATCGATGTTATCACAAATCACATATTGACATGGAACCAGAACTGTTCTTGTGGGATCTATAAGTAGCACCCAATTATCATGTCAGGCATTGTTTCAAGATAAGATAATCAATTGGTTGAGAACATCAAACATACTTTATCTTAGATAGTGTGTAGTGAATTGAATAGAAAATCTCAAAGCCTTATGTATGAAATTATGAGGGTATATTTGATGTAATTGAAGTACATATCAAGTGGTTCCATTGCTAAAATAACAGTCAGACTTTCAGACTTTCAGACCTTGATTTTAGGGTTTGGATTATGGAGCGCTTTGCAAAATCTCAGGTCATCAGGTAAAGGGGGCAGTTATATGGAACCCCGTGACTTTGTCAGACGAAACCACAAAAGCTAGTGATTCTGTATTACGAAATGAGTCGACGTTATAAAAACATTTATACATGAATATAAGATAAA
>JALLPD010000916.1:0-13764 GCA_036940065.1 Cyclotella cf. meneghiniana
CATCCAAAACCAGCAGCCCTTAAAGTCATTAGTGTGAACATACCAAAACAGTGTAGTACCCTACACAGCTTTGTTTTTCCACAAAGAAGCACAATTGCTTCACCATGGTTTTTTACTTCATTCCTACAATTAAAATTGGACTCATAATTTTCATTCCAGAATACAAGTAACTTGTCTACTTAGCCTTCCTTACTTAAATCTTTTCAACTACAAAACGGCTTATGACATGATGATGCACTGGACAGTTGTCCAAAGTGTTTGGAGTTGGGTGTATCCCAGGTTCGTAGCCTTAGAGATACAGAGTGTGTAAGAAGATCCTTGGCCTGTGTCTTTTGTTCCCACAAATTGCAAATGAGACCTACACAAATTTGTATGTAAAAAATATAAGGGGCAGTTGCATAGGAATATGAAGTAACAAGTGTTGGGAGGTGGATAATTTATGAGATAACACATGATAATTGATTCCAATCAATCATCATGAGTTTATCTTGTGTAAATAATTATTTTCTGTGGTATGTTGTCTAAAGGGATTCCACAGAACCCAATGTTCATTGCTGAGCTGGTGTGTAAGATTCTACACACTCCTGGGATATGATGAGTGCTTAGCTGAGGGAACAGAAAACTTCAAGTTCTGGGTGACCAAATGAAATCTGACTGGCCATGTTGATGCACTGGGCAGTTGACCCAAGTGCTGGAAGTTGGGTGTATCCTGGGTTTGTAGCCCCAGGGATACAGGGTGTGTAAAAAGATCCTTGGCCTGTTTCTCTTGTCCCCACAAATTACGAATGAGACCTATGCCAATTTGTATGTAAAAAATATTAGGTAGAGTTGCATAGGTAAATGAAGCAACAAGTGTCAGAAAAAGTATTTATGAGCTAAAATTGCTTTCTACAAATGGTATTTTATGCCAATCAATAATTATGAGTTTATCTTGTGTAAATAATTATTTTCTGTGGTATTTTATCTATAGTGATGCTACAGAGCCCTGCATTCCTTGCTGAGCTGGTATGTATGATTCTACACACTCCTGGTAAACGATGAGTGCTTAGCTGGTAGAGCAAAAAACTTGACGTTCTGAGTGGCCAAATGAAATCTAGATGGCAATAATGATGCACTGGGCATTGGGTATATCCCGGAATTGCAGCCCTTGGGTAACTTATACTATGTAAGCAGATCCTTGGCCAATGTCACTTGATGAAACAAATCAAAAACTAGACTAAGACAATTAACATGTAAACATTATTTGGTAAAGTTGCATAGATAAATGAAATAACAAGTGTCATAAACATAAATTGCTGCCTTCATATTATAATTTATGCCAAACATAGTCATGAGCTTATCATGTAACTTGAATGATAATTAATTTGCTGCAACATGTTATAAACAAGAATGCTACAGAGCCCTACATTCCCTGCTGAGCTGGTATTAACTTAATCTACACAAAAATATGAGACAATTCAAGCAAAACAGTGGACGTATGCCAAAATGAGGTAAATTTTAGTCTTGACCAGCATGTCATAGTTTAGCCACTATTTGCAACCCCTTCTCATCAGATTGATGTTTGATATGCATGCTGTCCCATACAGTCTTCTTGCTGAAATGGGTAATATTGATATTGAATTGAATGACCCTACAATTGAAATCTTGCAATGTGGCTAACAAAGCAGTTTCTACCCATAAACATTTTATTTTTATTTGAACTGACTTATGGTGTACAATGTGCATAGGGGCATCTTTCGGTTTGATTGTCAGGTGGTTTGTAATGAGGTGCAAGTTTGCTGCTGGGCTTATCATGGTGCACACAATGGATTAGCAGTTGATTGGATGACATTTATGTGAGTGATCAAAATTGGTGCCAACATTTCAAATACAACACAAGTAGGATAAAATAAGAATAAGTAGTAAGAAAAACTACCCAAAAAATACAAGTATTGTACAACATACCTAAAACATGAAGGATGCAATATTAAATAACTCATAACTCAATGGTTTTCAAGGAAGACAAAATCTGAGTGCCATCTAATTTTTTCAAACTCTTTTTTTTGAGGAAGCCCGAATTTGGCCTTCCTCGAAAACACACCAGCTTGTATGTGTAGATATTATTTCTAGTCAGGATTTCTTTTGCTATGATAATTTTTCTGTTTAATCATACCCTTACACATAAAAGTAAAGTTAGTGTGTGGTAAAAAGATTTCTTTAGTAATGTTGACAGTTTTGTTGAGGAAATTGTGATTTCAGAGTCTTATCAAACTTCACAACGCGTCAGATGAGAGTGCAATTTGAGTGTCATGTTGTCAACCTATGCATGGTAGACTGTTCAGAGGAGCATGTTTGAAAGTTGCACAGGCAAATTGTGATCACTCCTCTGTAATAACATTTTGTTCGTAAAATTTTTAAGAAGAAACACTTTTCAAAAAAGAGTAGCATCAAAGTTTTTGATTGTCCTTTTATACATGTCCAAAATAAAACAACAATTACAAGCTAAGTATTGTGAACAACATCTTTAAACAGGTAAAGATTTTATACCCCAATGGTATTTTGTAGAATTTATTTTTTTCCATAAGAGTTGTCCTCCAAGAGAGGCCAGAATTGACCTCCCTCTAGGAGCTCTGTGGAGCCAATATGACATTCCTGAAGGGATGCCAATATTGGCTGGCCTTGGCATTTCATTGGGATTTTTATGGGATGGGTGAAATTGAAATGTGTCTTATTTTTTGGCATGGATTCAGCGGTAGCATTCCGCACACTGGTAAATGATGTAATGATCAGCTGTTGGAATAGAAAACTTGATGTTCTGGGTGGCAAGGTGGAATCTGACTAACCATGATAATGAACTGGTCAGTCATCCAAAAAGCTGAAAATTGGATGTATCCTGGATTAGTAGCCCCAGGGATACTTAGGCTATGTAAGTTGATCCTTGGCTTATGTCAAAAATGGTGTGGAAGCAACATTCATAAAAAAGTACTATGATAAGAAAAGATGAAGTGAAGCATACAGGAAGAAAATCTTGGGAGAAAAGAACCAAAAAATTTTAATGTGTCAAGTGAAATGAGTTGTACATTTATTTGATATAGACAGTGATGAGGTTAATAAGTCAAGGAGGACAAATTCTGACCATTTCTTTGACAATAAACATGTTTCTCACAACTTGGTTTATGAATACTTCGAGAATATGACAAAAGAAATGATGACAAATGAAGAGTGAGTCAAATAGACGTGAGAATGGTGAGTTTGAATTTGCCTGTGATGAAGGGACATATATGTCTCCATCGAATAGGAATCACAATGTTTTGGATTTCTAGGATAGTGTACATCTAAATTTCTATCTATGTCTTACATTGACATAGCAGTTAGTATTGAGAATGACCAATTGTTTCCTTAGTCTGCTGGAAGTGCAAAAAGTGTCTTTTGAATGATTGTAGAATTCCTCAGATGGAGCAACATATTAATTGTAATTATTTCAGATGACAAAAGTTACTCTGTCTGATGAGATTGGCACCACATCTGATGAAATCAAGGTGCTTTTAACCTTTGTATGATGATGCATTGAAATTCTGTCAGACAAATTGAAACCTACATTATCATTTTGACTAATAGGATGTGCCACTTTGTCATGCAAAATGAGGGTCATCTTGTCTGATAAGGTTATATTTTAGATTTCGCTTCATTCAACAAAATGTCATGCTTTGTCTACGGATACAAGACTTATGTCGGACAAAATAAATGTTGACTTTTGATCATGTCTGAGGACATTTGATTTCTTCTTCATATCTTGTTGAAGTCTCATCACAAGTAACTATATAAAATTAAAACAGCTTTATTAAAATGGTGATTTCCTTAAGGCAGTATGATTTTGTGCACAAATAATTTAAAGGAACCCCCAGTCTTCTAAAATTTAGTAGATTGCATCTCCCAGTGGTTCTGTCCCAACAACTCTACTATCATCCTCATCAGCATTAATGATGGTCTTGTGAAGCTCACATACTTTTAGGAGAGTGTATCAATCTCTTACCAATATTTGTGATCTTAATCTTGGATACATTTACATGATATCAATATAGTGGTGAATTATGAACCACTGGTGCACAGAGAGGTGAGAAATTGCCTTTTTCCTTTTCTCACTGTGCTCACTGAGCTTTTGATGCCAGGGACAAACAACTGCTCCATCAAGTCAAGTGCAGCAACCATTCTTCGGATATCTTCAATCTTGTGCACAAAATGAACAAAATTGTATTTCTTCCTCAACCAAACTTTCAAGGATGAAGGAATGCTGTGATCCCTCCTGTGCTGAGAAATCTCACATATCATTACATTAGACATCTTTTCAATCTTTTGCTCAAAGAATACCTGTAAATCATCATATAAACACTTATTCTTCTCACACCAGCAGTGACAGACTCAAAAACAGTAAGGGAATTTAGCTTTTGGAGTAGGAAAAAAGTGAAAAATTGTTCCAAATATTTTTGGACCTAGGAATTTAAAACTAAGGCACTCACATAAGTACCTCCTCAATATCCTTTCCTCCATGAAATCACGAAAACATTGCTACCTATGATACACTGTAGAAAGAAATGAGGGAGTCAAGCTTTTGGAGCAGGAAAAAAGGTGAGCTGTTGAACAAACTCTACATATTTTTGCACCTTTAATTATGAAATAAAGTCAATCACAAAAGTACATCCTCACCCCCCTTCCCATCTTGAAACTAACAGGACAACACCACATACAGGCTCGATTAGATGACTGTTAGGGAATTCAGTTTTTGGAGCAAAGAAAAAGGTGCGTTTTTGACCCAAATATTTTTGTAGATAAGAATTTTGAAATTAAAGGCACTCACAAAAGTTCCATAACCCCACTCCCATCACCAAACCAAAAGAACAATGCCAACCATCAGCAAGACTTGATTACTGTGAGGAAATTCAGCTATTGAAGCAGGAGAAAAATGAGTATTGACCTTCCTGCTAGCAGTACATTACTGAAATGTTAATTACTGTATAACTCAACAATTCCTGTAGACTTCTGCTGATTCCTGTACATGTGAATTATTTACTCAAATTGAGAGAACCAGGAATGAGGGCTGTGTTTGAAGACTGTAGCTACAACAAAGCCACAATTCAACTTGTTAATCCTGTCAAGGCTGTTGCACTACCAGGGTAGAAAATAACATGTGGATAAAGTCATTTGAGTTGAAAATGGAAAGGGTGGGGTCATTAAGTATGGCATTGTTGTGTCCACTTCAAATGGGACAATATATGTGTGCAGATTCATGCATTCAACTGAATTGTCAGCTGCCAACATAGAGGCACAATGAAAAATAAAAATACATGTTGTCCACTGTTTACTGAGGCATAGGGACAAGAATTCAGTCTGGAAAGCCACTCAGGAACTGGTTGGGTGTTCAGTCATGGTAGCATACAAGTATGCAAACAATTTGCAAAGCCCAAGGCCAAATAGAAGTGCATCAAAAAAGGTCAGTGATGCCATGAAGGCTTCAGTCCCAGATGAGAAACTGTACATGGATCTTTTGAAGCTAACTGTAAAGGTCAGTATGACTGAACAAGTAACAATCAGTCGTGATAACTGGAAATTATTAGTGTGTTAAGTGACAGGAAAGAAATTGAGCAACTTAACTGTAACAAAAAGTGACTTGGTCGAATGTACCTGTGAATGTCTGAACAAGTTGAAGGCTCGAAACATACTGGTGAGGTACATATGCTTTGATCCTGCAGGTGATAAACAAAATCTTGAAACATGTGTGGGGAGTAAAGATTGGACAACATTGCAACCTCTTCATATTGAGTTTACATCTAGGGATACTTAGCAACACAATAGCCTTGCTGAGCTGACAATCCTGTATTGAGAAGGAAAGGCCCATGCAATGATGTGAGGCATTCTTATGCCTGATGACTTATGTGCAAAAGTGGCACTTGAGGCTGTATTGTGTGCTACTCAGCTTGATGGTCTGGTTGTAGTTCAGGTCAATGGGTTATGGGCAACATGCGATATGCACATGTTTGGTGTTAACCCCACATGGTCCAAGAATCTTCATGTCTGGGGAACAGCAGGAGGCATGACTGTGGGAAAGATTAAAAAACTGGCAACAAGGGAACAACTATGATGCCTGTTGGGTATGCAGAGCATGAAAGTGACAGTATGAGAATTGGGATCCAAACACAAACAACTAGGTTGCAAATTACTATGCAAATTACTGTCCCAAAAAAAGCAAAAAACTGCTGTCACAGTAATTCACAGTAATTCCCCAAAATTACGGAATTTTCCCCAGTAATCTTTCAATAGGAGTCTGAGCTCATGACTTCACGTCATGTCACATCTTGGTAGGAGTATCACTGATAGACTGGCAGTAACATTACTGTCATTTTTCAAAAAATAAATTACTTTACTGTACTTTACAGTACATTACTGTACTTTACTGTACAATACTGTACATTACTGTACTTTACTATAATTTACTGCACTTTGCTGTGTGTATTTCTTCAAAATTTACTGCAGTAATCTGACAGTTACTTCATGGTAATTCAGCAGTAATTACCAACTAAAATTGAAGAAATGTAGTCACATGTTTGTAATGTCACTTATAATAACATTACAATTATATTCAATTAAAGTGCCAAAATCCATTTCTCCTCTGTGCATTTCTTTTCCTATAACTCAAAGATAAAAATTACACACTACTTATTACTCAGAGATACATGCGGCATGTGATTTTTAATTTCTATTTTTATTTTGTGATCCACTTTTGACTTCAGCTACAGTTTGTGTGCTATTTGTATTATATGAGACAACTTGGACAACATAACTGGTGCACCATTTGTATTTCTCATCATCAAATTTGGTTTGGGAATCTGAATATGGATAATATAATCATAGATTCTTATAATGATTTAAGAATAGAATTGTTTACAGTGGCAAATGCTCTTACCAATGAAAAACAAATTGAGATAAGGAAGCAAAACCAACTCAACATTTCCTTGTCAAATCTTGCCTCCAACAATCTACATCTTTCAATCCTCCCTTGACAGTGTCGGAGACCAACTCCACCCCCACCCCTTCCTCCTCTTCCTATCCCGATCCTCTCACCCATCCTCCTCCAAAGACTCACCTCTCATCCCCTCTATCAACTCTCCCTCCCCTCCTTAAAACTGGCAGGATTGCTGTGCGCCATCACATATAATGCGACGTAAAATGCCCACCTCCCCAATTGATGGATCCTACCCTATAAGTGGCCACAAACATTAAGGGCACCTGTCACAATTTGTCTTGAAGGATGCTGCATTTTTCACCATGAAACTCCACCATCCAATAGAGCATGGCAATTTTCTTGAGGTTTCATGCTCCCCGCGTACACCCCACAAAATGTTGCAATGGCCGTTGATGGACCAACAGAAGAGTATGATGGGGAAGACATGCTTTGTAAGTTGCTTGTTGCATGTTTGCAGCTGAATCAAGGAAGATGGCATGAAAAAGGTAAGATTTCATGCAAGTTCTACATGAAAAATGGAAAAATACAATGAACTCACCTTTTTTGACCTGCAAATACCCCCACTTCCTCCTACCTTCAATGGAGATGAAAGGAGTGAGATACCAGAGTTGGAAGGGTCAAAAATGGCCCTGATTCTCTTCCCAGATTGTCAGAAATCAAAAATTAGAGATGATATCCACATCCTCAATCTTTCAAGAAGAGAACTCAGTGGGTTGTTTGTCTCTCATGGATCTGAGGATTGAATCATGAGCACGTGGCAATAATCAATACAAATATGATGTGTGGTTTAAAAAAGAAGTAAAATTGATGGAGAAATCATGAATTGGGTTCACGTTCCCATATGCATCATAGTTGTTTGCATTTTTTAGATGTGTGATGCATGGGTGCTGAATGATTGTGAAACACTGTTAATGTTATATCTAGGTAATTTTTGGCCATCTTGAATACCATAGACTGAATCTGACTAAGATGTTACTCTTGCTGTTTTAGAAATTACTGTGTCTAAATTGTACGTTTACTGTCAGATTACCCATCTAATTTTTTTTGAATTACACAGTAATTTTGCAAGGACAGGAACAACTTCCCTCCAAAAGAAGTAAATATTGCCTGGTAAACCTGAATTACTGGGGAATTACTGGGTAATTTGCAATCTAGATGAACAATGTTGTTGTTGCTCATAATGTGATGTGGCTCAACTGCAAATCCCTGACAATCATTGAAACACTTGGAGGGAGGGTATTTGTGACTGGAGTGCCAATTTCCTTCCGCAATGTCACATAGAAGTTTGTGATGTTATCCATGACAACAGTTGAAATTGGAGCGGGCGCAATGAATGCAAAAGATATGCTTTATGAGTACTGCTCTTAGAGTCTATAGGACTTGACAAAGAATTGTTCATTTGTTAGAGATGGGCAACTCAGGGTCTGTAGATATTGCAAACAGTTAGTGTGTTGGTGGCTGCACTTATCATATTGATGTTGTAATTATTTTCTGTGCAATCTAAAGGATCAAGGGATAGTGGTCATAAGACAATTCCTGCAGACCCCTATGATGCTGATATCTTCATGAAGAACATGACATCGGCGGACGTCATGTGCCACTTTATGTGGGGCATGATGAGTATGTAAGAGTACCGGAATGAGCTTTGAGTGGGGAGGCTGTTTCAGGTCAAAATTCACTTGACTCATAACAGGGGTAGTAATGAAAATGATTGATGCTAAGACTGAAACAAGACTGCAGGGAAAGACTAAAACAAGACTCTCTGTTGACTGACTAGACTAGAATAATATATCATAAAATCTAAATTGGTTCAACTTCGAGTTAAGTGCTAAGTAGTGTGTTGACTATGACCTCTGGAAAGCAAGAAGACTTCCAACAGTTACAACAAATTGATATTTTGTTGGGACTACAGTAATTTGCAGCAATTAAAACAGAATTCCTTTTTGTTCCGGATTACCTTCAATCACCTCAAACAGTAACATACAACTTAAGTGTGTACTTATGTTGTGTATCAAGTTCTCATTAAGCAATTTTCAGAACCCATATTTGTGCCATTGTGTGCAGCTGGACACGTTTGCATGAAAATTAAAGTTCGATGTGCCATAGTGCCATTGAAAATCGTGTATTTTATCATAGTATACATTCTTTCTGATGTAGATCTGCATCAGGTAGAATAAGAGGTTGAGAGTACAATTCTATCTGATGCAGATATGCATCAGGTAGGAATGATTGGGATATTAATTAAAACAAGCAAAAGCATATGTGATGTTTGCTCAACTACCACACACATATTATCAGGGTGCAGTGAGGACACACATTTCTAGGCATTTTAAAGTGATTCCACATATTACAGATTTGTTGGTGACTTTTCAGGTATTCAACTTTTTGTAGATCATGCATGTAATCTATCCAAAAATGAGGCAAACAGTCAAAGTAAGTAACAAGTGTAAAAATATGGTGAACTCTTATAAATGAATATTATTTTTGTCACTAAATGCAACCTATTCTCATCAGTTTGATATACAATATGCCTGGGGCTTGATAGAATATTGCTGTGAAAATTGGTGATGTTGATATAAATAGAGTGGCACTACAATGTAAAATATTGGGTTGTGGCTACAGAAGCAATTTTATCCATGAAACTTGTTGTCCTTCATTTGACATGACTATCGAAAAATGTTTGCAAAATGACATTTTCAAAATTGGATCAATAGGTGGTGAGTGGTGAACTTTGATGCTCATGATTGCATGAGGGACACAGGAAATGTGACACACGTAGGCTGAACTAGGAATAAAAATAATTATATTACATATCCCTCTACCAAACACATATAAATATTGAAAATCAAATTTGTTATGGGACAAAATTTTTTGATTTTGTCGCTTTTTTTCAGAAGGAAATAGTTACCTGGGTGTGTACACTATTTGTACACAGTGGTGCACAGCACTAGCTGAGTCACAGACTAGTTGGTATTTTATTTTACAGATTACTGCATGCCTAAAAGTGCATTCTTGATATGATCCTCCAATATATTCCAGCCCTCGCTTCAAAAATTTTACAGGTACTACTGGTTATCACAAAATATCACAAAATGCTAACATATGGGACTTTTCACTATATCACTACCTCTGAATAATCATGCAAATTATGAAAAGACACATGCCTGTTGGGCCCGGCTAATCAACATGTGTAATCCTACATACTTAATCATACCACTGTAAGATGCACTTACAAAGTAATGAAATCAATATTTTCTAAATCTTAGTTGTGTTGTATGGGAGACTGAACCCATTTTCCTCATCCTCATTCTACTTTTGCTTCTTCTATCATTTCTTCTTCTTCAGTGAGATACTTTTTTCATGCTTTGGAAGCATAGGTAATTACTGAACACATGCACATGATTACATTCTTAAGATTTTGAAAGGAAATCATGGTGAACAAGATGTCATACACAAATCATAACCTGCAAAATAAAATAGAAAGAGTGGATTTGCATGCACTGTGCAAACTCTTCCTTCCATAATATATTTGCACTCAAGACACATTATCTTTCTTTATCTGTTTCTTCCTTGTAATGACATCCTTAAATGTCAAAGGGTAATGTAGGTATGGTACAAGTAAGTAAGAACTGCACCTTAATTTTTAATATAGTCTTTGTGCTTCCTCTGTTTTATTGAGCAAGACTTTGGCTGTCCAAAACACATGCACAGCTGAGGATAACTTTTCTTCTTTCTTTGCCAGTGCAAAAAGTCTTGCAACAGCTGCTAGTATTTTACTTCTTGTCATCATTGGAGGAAACTCCTTGTCACATCATGATCTAGTGTTGACACCAATGTTATGGTTGTATTAAATTTAAATTCTACCAAGGTAAGATTTTTATTTTTAAGCACCAGTTCCCAGGTTTGTCCTAAGTACATTTTTCAATATGTACCATGATTTCAATGATCAATAAATGAGTGTGCTACTACTTAGGTAGCACTGAGAGTAAATTTATCTACCATACCAAAATTTGCAGAGAGAAAATTGTATGGAATGTCTGTCTGTTGCACAGTAAATCTACCTTGTCATGGGAAGAACAGTGAATCACGCACGCACAAGCATACAAACATAATGATGCATATGATACTTTACCATGTAATATAATCAATCAAAATATTATTGGTGCATTTTTTTCATATTCACAGGAGCGCACACATATTTTTTCATGTCCAGTTTCACAAAAATTTGGAAAATGAAAAGTTGAACCAACTTGTTTCCTTCAAAACTTTGGCAAAAATCAGGTTTGTGTAGGATACTCCAGATAATGTAAATTAAACTTCTAGACAGATTTTTTTCAATTGAATAGTTCATCACCATTCCATGGTTGATATTTCAGCCTCTGACTGCATCTGGCACTGCCCCACTCATTACTGCTGACATCAGAGACAAACACCGGCTGTAGTGGTAAAGTAAAAAATATGAACATCCCAAGTTAAACTTTATTGCTATGCTTTAAATTTCTCAATGAAATACTTATGCACCGGCTGTGCCATAGTTGATACCTCAGCCCACATACTGAATGTAGAGATGCTGCAGCTGCCACCTGCTGCAAACAATAGAAATGAACACATACCATGAATGCAAAGTGAGAAAAATGTACTCCTCATTCTTATTTTGTTTTGATTTAATTTTCAGTTATGCATGGATGTCATGGAAAATATCTCAGGCTCCATACTGAATTGGGAGATGCCATCTTCATTCTATCTGCCTATGACAATACAAATAAAACTGGGCCTTTAGAAATGCATACTACGTCTGTCAGTCACCCATCAAAAATGGACAAACTTTAGCCTAAAATCGACTAATGTTCCAAAATGATGTTGTGGATATGAATCGAATGCTTGTGCGGTCATCTACTGAAATCAAACATCCATTACTGCATGTTTTAATGACATAACAGTTTTCCAACTTTCAAGAGGCAGTAAAAAATAGATATAATTACCTAAAACACCTACATTACTGTAGAGATGGTGACTTTTGAGAGGCTTTTATCCATGTATTTATGGTAGATAACGTGTCAATTTTCAAAATGTGTTGCAAATATTGCGAGCTGTGATGTAGTGGGAGTGTTTAGGGGGCTTGTGTGTGGAAAATTTTTTGATCGCCGCAATCTTGCAAACAAGAAAAATATAAACCAATGTGTGTGCATTTACAACCCTAATGAGATAGCTTTTCTATACTATGCATTTGGAAAGGCCCAGTCTTAAATTCAAAGTAGTGCCCTTGAGGGAAAGGTGAGGTAAAGGACCATTCCCCCTTTTTACATTGCTTTATCAGCAGCTCAGTATTTTTCAATATATAGCCCCACATCAAGGCAAAAACAATATCCCAACCACCAAACACCATGCCAGCAACAGCAGAAAGCTGGGGCAACAGGCAAAAGATGAGAAAACGTCACTTTCCCATTTTGTACTTTTTCCAGAATACTGATAATTATTATTTTGAATGAAGAAGCTGCCTCTCTCTAGTCTCACATGAATCACTCTTGTGTGCCAGGGAAATGCCACCTTTGCCCATTCTACAGCAACACCAGTAGAAAGCAGGGACCAGGGGCAAAGGTAGGATAAAGCCACTTTCAGTCTTTTTGGATTTTCAGAAGATTACTAATTATCATGTTTGAATAATGAAGTTGTCCCTTCCCCAGTCTCATGTCTTTCAATTTTGTGTGATTGATTATTGAGAGCTATTGTGATAAGTATATATATGTATGTCATAATTAATGTGAATATATAAATTAGACCTAATCTGTTATTGAATACATTATGTTACTTGTAATATATTGGGCACTAGCTTTCTACTAGTCACAGAGGAGTCCCACAAAGTATAACCCCCAGGGGTACAGTTGTAAATTAGCCTGCCTTGGAGGGGGATCTTCCTGAAAAAATAATCCTGCTCAGATGCATAATGGGGGAGGTTCATATTTGAGGCAAGGCTGACTTCAGAAAGGGAGAAGGGGGAGGGGGAGGGGGCATATTTCTAGGTCTGAAGGAGGGGGTACCATTGCCATATATTTTGTGGGACTCCCTTGTGTATTTTATTGCTAGCTTGCACAAACACAATAATAATGGTGGGTTATTTTCTAACTAGCTGTTTCATTTATTTGTTAGACCTGTAGCATGTTAAGTTTTCAATTGTTTTTAATAAGAGTGATTTTGACACTTCGATAGTAATTTGTGGTAGCTCTAGGGGCTGCGCTTGATCAGATAACATTATAAATTCATCTTCCGAGCATGAGACAAGTACACAAGGGCAATGCTGTGTAGAGGTAGAGTGATATAATAAATGATCGATAGTGATGAATTTGTGAATGTTTGACCTGTGTCCATAACAGTAATTTAAAATTTATTAAATATGTTGCAACACTCATGCATAAAGTTATACAAGTATAGCCAATGCTATGTTTTTATACATTAGTTTGACATGTTTAAGACAAATCTCATTTGAAGGATTAATTACTAGTTTAATCTAGAAAAAAGGTCTTAGTGAAATATATGTTGCTAGCTTTCTACTAGTTACATTTGTCAGTAGCTGTCATCCGTTAAAAATGTCAGCATATAATTTTTATCATTCTAGTAATTTTATTTTTTGCTAGACCGCTCAATATAATAGCATTTACATGTTTTTATATCGGATGAGTTATTCATGTAGTATGTAAGGGCATCTCTCAATAAGAAAATGGATAACAGGAATACATGATGTCACTATTCCTGTTATTTTTACTTTTTTA
>JALLPD010000917.1:0-13755 GCA_036940065.1 Cyclotella cf. meneghiniana
TGACCACCAGCAAGACCAAGTCTTCTGGCAAGACCAAGATAAACCATGGTACAAAGCTATAGACAGTTACTGAAGAAAAACAATTCATCATGTAAATTACATGATCAAAACATGAGGACTAACAGTTTGTAGTCCTCAGTTTAATCATATCAATGGCTTATAATTTAAGTTCCAATCATCAAGCAACTATTTGTTTATTCTTCCTTATCTAGAACTATTTTTTTCCTAAGATTTGGCTTTGGTCCCCCCTTGAGGTGATGGAGCTGGTGACATGTCACCTCATTTTTGCCATGTGATTTATTGTGAGCATGAGAATGCACTCTCAACTCACATTGGCGGCAATGGCAATGTTTTTGCGCAAAAAAGCTCTGCATGTTTCATGATTGGATCTGGATGTTGGGACATTGGAGTCAGGAAGATAGCCATAACTTATTTTATTTTACGCCATGAATGAATCATTTGTTTTGTTTTTGGATGAGAATCAATGTCCTCTATCCAAATCACTGTTGGTTCATTGGTTTTTCTAAAATCTTGTGCTGTCACAGTAGGAAGATCACGAGAGTGATCTGTATTTTAGCTTTCTACCCAAAGAGTGTCCATTGTCTTCCATACCAAAGTTGTGTATTTTCAAAAGTGTCTATACTCTTGATGCAATGGAGCTGATGAAATGCAACCTCATTGTGCAGATGATTTGCCCTGTGATTGAGGGTGAGCATAAGAATGCACTCTCAACTTGCATTGGCAGCTGTGAGGATATAAGAGTGCAAAGACAAAACAGCTCCTCAATTTTGTATTTGATATGGGTGTAGGGATGTTATAGTTGGTTGGAGGAAGCAATGATCTATTTTAATTCCTTCTTGAATAAATTGTTTACTTTGTTTTGGGTGGGAATCATTATCCTCCATCAAAATCCCTGTTGATGCATTTATTTTTGATAGATCTTGTGCTGTTGCAGTAGGAAGAATATGAGGATGCTCTTTTCTTGTAGCTTTTGAAGTTTCTGCCCTCACTTTTTGTCCATAGTAAGTTGTGTATTTTCAAAAGTGTCAATCCTCTTGAGGCAGTGGAACTAGGGAAATTTCACCTCTCTGTGCAGATGATTTGCTTTGTGATTGAGGATGAGCAGGTGAAAGCAGCCTCAACTCACACTGGTAGTAGCGGGGATATATGTGAGATAACACCAAAATAGCTCCACGTTAGGAGCTCTGTAATCAATCCTATAATGCTTGTGGCATTGGGATGTTGTAGGGATGTTGTACTCAGGAAAGGAATCATGATGCAGGCATGGTAGTTTTTAGATTTATTACTTTTCACATCTTGATTGTCCTCAGAGCATGATTCCATATTCAACAGTGCCTCTCCCCTCAAGCTTAAACTGATGGGTTTGTCACATTGCTGTGTGGAGGATACAGAAGTAAACTCAGCACCACGACATAGGCCAAGTATCTACAGTCAGGAGTAGTATATATTTTAAGTCATTATATTTATTTGAAATGTCTACAAAATACTTTCCTTTTGTCAAAAAGGAGAAGTCCATGAGAAATCTCTATATATGTTTTCTTTCTCAGAAAACATATCCAAAAATGTGTGGTTTCTCAGAAACTAATATCCAAAAGGATATGCTATTTCTGACCTCTGCTCATGCTGTGAGATGCAACATCGTTTTTACCAGTAGAGATAAGCTCATAATTTCCATTTAATCATCTTTAATTTCCCTTTGTGAATTTCACCATCAAAATCCATATGAGTTTTTAGGCTTATAGCAACCACCGGCACTTTAGATTCCAATTCTTCCAAACTGGTTGCATAAAAGCCATTGTATGAATTTTTTCATTGTAGATTTAATATGAAACAAGCCATCTTTTAGATTATTAAATTTCTACTCAAATTAATTAGATGATGTCAGCTCCTATATTTTGGATAAATTCTACTCCTACTGAATAAATGGCCCATACTGAGTTTGACTGATATTGTCTTGATCATGTCTTCACCATGTTATTGACCTGATTCAGTGACTCACATCATATAAAAATCCAACTTTCTCAAAAATATTCTTCTCCAGTCAAGACATGATGTCCAGACCAGCTTTGTTTTTGCTGGACTATATCTTTACCATGTCTTGACCACATCTTGACCATGTCTTGACCGGGATTGTTATTGAGATAGTGCCAAGGAGCTATTATGGTCACATGGTCAAGACATGTCTACATACATGACTTTTCTGACCCAGTCAAGACATGGTCAAGACAATCGGACAGTAGTGAAGTACATAACAATATGGGTTGGCAAGGCTCTAAATATGAATGGATATCATTTAAATCTAATTTAGAAAATGTTACACACATCAATTTTACAATGTTAGGTACTTAAAAGATCACAATAGATTGTCTAAATAGATGTTAAAATTTTTTAGATCTAGAGAGGATATTTTAGACAAATCATCAAGCTTGTAAAGTTTTTTCTAACTTGCAAGATCTATTAATATATATTAGGAAATCTAATTACATCAATCATGACTATAATAAAATTCACATTCTAACCACAGTTTAGTTTAATCTATTCATTTAAAAACTAGATCTAATCTTGTGAATGTCTTCTCAAGAAAGTATGGGTTTTGTCTGTTGGGCTTAAGTAATTGAGCTACCTATCAATGTTGGCAATCAAAAATTGGGGATTGGTTTCTTTTGGAAGATTCTTTTTCTTTTGGCTTTTACTGCTTTAAGAACCATTCCTAGGTGAAATCACTAAGGTACACAGTTTTCTTTTGGGAGACTAGTTTTTTTTGGAGATTGACTTTTCACTAAATTATTCACAATAATTTAATGGCCAATTCTGACTTAACAGCACATTCCAATCATGTGAAGCCTGATATCACTTATAAAATCATTGTTCTCAGAAATTTCCAAAGCATACCTGCAACAAAAGTAATAGTTGCGTGTAATAATTTTCACCATGTGCATGTTGCATCTTGTGAAAGCTATTGGATGATATGAAAGAACTGGAAGGGTATGTAGAATTATTTTAATCTGCCTTTAGAGTCTGCATTCACTAAAAATATCACGGGTAAAGATTTCAGTGAAGTGAAGGAAGGCTAAGGAAACATCCTTGCAATTGCAAGAAAATTGGTTCATGACTTCAGAGGTTATATTTTCTGTGGCTTATTGATATTTATAGGGTCAGAAGGTTTTAAAGAATTAGAAGATTTTTAGAAAATTGGAAAATAATAGTTGTATGCCATAATTTTCACCATATGTGTGTTGTTTGTGAAAGCTATTGGATGACATGAAAGAACTGGAAGGGTAAGTAAAATTATTTCAAACTGCCTCTAGAGTCTGCAGTCACTAAAATGTCATGGGTAAAGATTTCAGTGAAGGAAAGGACATGAATTCAGAAGTTATACTTTCTGTGTTTTTTAGGATATTTATAGGATCAGAAGTTTTTTAGTGAATTAGAGAATTTTTAGGGAATCAGAAGATTATTTGTACAATCATAGTTATTTGTGTTACTGTTGTTTGTGTGATTGCAGATTTTTAGACCTTGCATTACTCCAGTGTAGAACTTTGCAAGATTTCTGTAGGATTGAATGATTTCTGGAGGATTTGTGGATAATTTGCATGATTGTGGATAATTTATACAATCATGGATTATTTGCACAATTGGAGATCATATGTTCAGTGCTATTTGAGCAATTTCAAAAATCTCCTGGGGATTGACGATAATTGTGCAAACCCTTATACATGTTGAATTTCTTGCAAAATCAAGGATTCTCTTAGTGTTCGAGCTGGTTATTTCTAACAATGCTTCATGACAACTGCAAGGTGAGATCTTTGATAAATTGTGTTGTATTGGTTGATTTGTAAGGTACCACATACTTTTTCTACTTTTTTACCTACCGATGATGATATTTGTACAGTCATGCTTTTGATAAATGGTATTTCTTTGTTAAAAAAATAATCAGCTAAAAACTAAACATAGACATAGTTCCCTGAACCCCTGCTTGAACGAGAGTTCTAAGGCCCTGTCCATTGAACATAAAATAGACTTTTGGACTTAAAGAGTCAGATTTTAATTCTGTCAGTCATCCAAAGAGGTCTGATTTTACACTCTCAGTCCAGGTTGGAGTACATCCTGGTCTGAGAGCTTATGATAAGAGTTTTATACTGACCCCTGGCATCTCTTTTGTCTCTCTCTTGCACCAATTGTGTACTGTCTCTGCAATAAAGTAGCATGTTGCTCACACAAGGATGTCAACTGCCCCATATACCCTGCATGCTGTTGATAATGACAAGCATACATGCAGTAACATGAATAACTTCCTCGCATCAAGCAATGAAGCAGTGGAGGGTCATAGCACACAGACCAAAAATATTGGAAGGGGCTGCTCTTTTAGGAGTGGCTTGTTTCACAAAAGGACAAGGCAGATGTTAGCAAAGTTGCTTCCAGAAACATTCTGGAAAGATCTGAAACAAAGGGAGCCAAAGAAGGAATGAAGGCATAAATGTTTTACAGCTGAACAACCATGCCTACAATGTGTTGGTGCCTGTGAGCAGTGGATTGACAGACAGAGACAGGGCCCCCAATTTGGCAATGGACTCTTTCCTTGGACACATCACTGAAATGTAAGGAATGGAAACCCAAAATGACTCATTTCATGGATAAGATCATAAGGCACAGGACTGCATATTTTTGAGCACTCCATGGCATTGCAAACTGCCCCAGATCAGGATCATCTTATCAATTGGAAGGCCAATCTGTTAGTATGTTGAACATTGACTGATGTATTTTTTGATGCAGGAGAAGAGAAAGAACAAACATCTGCTTCAGGAATACACAATAAATAAAGCTGAGCATGAAGCTGAGTTGGAGGGTAGATGGACTGGCAGTTTTCCTTTCCTTCATTTGATTCACACATTGATTGATGATGAGGAAACTATAGTTGCATTCATGGTGTCATACAAAACACTCTCATGATCTGAACTGGAAAACTGTTGCTCTACTGAAAATGGAAGCACTACTGTATGGGTATTGATGTCCAAGAAATGGAATGATGTCAGGATCAATCAACAACTAAAACATTATTGATTGATGGACAATATGACTTCTTGAAGACCGTTTTCTCATTTGGCATCTGCCACTCCAAAGAGGTGCAAAAAATAGGTCATGAGATGCTTTTGATTGTGAAGAGGCAAATTTAAAGCTGAGAGAAAAGGGGACAAGGTGAAGGTGGTTATGACAACAAAAAGAGGAGATGATGAGTTTTATCTGTTTGTTTCACATAAACTTGGTAGTTTTGATAACCATCCCCATCATGCACTCCAAACCCAAGTAAACTTCTTCAAACACACCAACATGTATCTTATTTATCTTTTTATTTATCTTTTTCTTTGGGTCATGATAGAGAAATATCAACTGTATATGTTGTGCATTCAAATGCTTGATGATAAGGTTGCAGCAAATGATGGAGGTAAAGATGTGCCTTCTGTTTTTGCTAAGGACTATGATGACAAATCATTTGAAGCATTGAACTCCAATAAATCTAAGTCCAACAAGAAGAAGATGACTGCCATTGCAAATGAGCTTATATTAACTCAAAACAGCATTAAAATTCAAAACTTTGAGAAGAGCAGAAAGAGAAGAATGGGGCTCATACCATGAATGAATATCTTTGGATGAGTTGCATCCAATAAAAGGGGGAATCAGTACTGAGATTAACAATCTTGAATGTGACAAGAGGAAGTATGAATGGGACTTGATGATGTACAGCAGCAAGAGGCAAGAAAACTGAAGATTGTGATAGCACTGCTACTGCAATGCATCAATTGATTGACAAAAAATTGAGAGTTTAAACAATGAACAGAGTGAATTAATGCATTTGGATACAACATTAAATGGATTGTCTGATACCCCATAGTAGAGCAACTGTACTCCTTAATGTGTTTCAAAGAATCAAAGTATGAATGATTCAATACTCTGCCTTCTTAATGCATATTCCTTAGTGTATTTAAATGAAATTAAAGTAATTAAATGGCAATCTTATATCATATCAACTACAAGTAATCATACATGATGCATAGTTGTGCAAATGCTCCTTCATTTCTTGCTGTACTAGAATATTAGATTTATAGCTGCACTAGTGTGTATTCATTATTTGCATGTTTACACATCATTTAATCAGGCACTTACTTGTAATAGTAATTATCTTGTGCAAATGTGTGTGTTTTAAATGTATTCTTACTCAATTTCTCATGCAGTACTTACATGTGAGACATGATTGCACAAACGCGCACTCATACATGCTGCTTTAGAACTTAGAATTCAAATTGCACCAATGCACAATCATCGCAAGTAAAAATTACAGGTGCACAAAAGTGCAACTATACATTTGCACCAAACTATAGTTATTGTAATCATTCCTTAAACAGACATTATGATGTCTTTTACATGAGTTATACTGGCAAAAATATGCACTCATACATGCTGTCTTATAACATTTCAAGTGTAATTGCAGAAATCTGCAATCATTAAAAGATCATTAGAATGATAGTGCATAAATGTGCAACTAAAGACTTGCTCAGAACTGCAGATCATTGTAGTATTGTATTATGTCTCCCATAACATCTATATCTGAAGTTAACTATTTCTTCTATTGACAGTGGGACAAACAGCATGCATGTTTTTAACATGTTTGCATAACTTTGTCCTTGGCAACTGTGTCATCCTGGGTGCAATGACAAAAGCAAGAAATGTAATAAAGATGCTCCCTGCAACAAACCAATGTTTCTGGAGTATACATATCAACATCCAAGAGATCAATCACCTTGACATTCCAGACCAACATGAAAAAATCTCTGTTGTTGCCCTCCACATTCACCAAACCCTCAATTAATGCTTCATTAAGATTACTCAGTAATGTTACAATCATTTGTATCCATGCAGACAGTCACAAGTGCATTCATCAAAGCATTTATTTCTTAATCATTATACCATGTGACATTTCCATTTTTAAGATCCCCAATCTCTGTACAAACATCCCAAATGCACATTCAATCCTAATGTGCAATTGAGAATGATAGAAATTAAATTGTCCTTTATTGGGTTAGGGAGTGGTCATGAGGAATGTATTCAACTACCAAATATCACAAAATTCTTGGCCAGAGCAACCTCTAAACATTTGAACAAGGTACTATTCTCAAAAGATTATAAATCAGATGATGCACCTCCATTGTAATAGAGATGTCCAAGAAATGACCCCATGCATCACACACTCCCTGGCAAATCAACCCAAATATTATGCCTCCTCCTACAATAAACTTTTGTTCATCAATTCCAACAATTTTTTTCCCTCTTCTACCATTGGCTTGTGTATCCAGATAAGAATGTCATCAATTGCACCAGCACAAAAATCAAAACCATCAGAACTCTTCTCTTTGAAATTAAGAGAGATTTCTTTTGCTTCTTATGATCTAACATATACATGATATACCATTACTTCATTACATTCACAACCTTGACCACATGTAAAATACTGTCAATAAGTTCCATGCAAGAAACACCATATTTTGCAATTATGATGTGGGGTGATCCCCCCTAAAGTACATCATTGCACAAGCCAATTGAACTGATGAATCAATGTTGGAATTGAAGTAATTGGAGGGTTGCGACTACTTCCATCACCTCTGCCATGTCTACCAACACATTGCTGATTCCTCTGTTTTTTACACTTGTTCAGCAATTGCTCATGGCATGCAGCAATCCAGTGATTCAGTTGTCTGTGTAATTCTATAAAGAATGGATAAGACATATGTTATACATGTTGGAAGAATGTCTTATCAAGACACAGGTATATATTTGAAATGGATCTACTTGATGTACAAAAGAGAACAACTGCAATTAGATCCTCTCTTCCATTTCCTGCATCAAAATTGATTGCAGCAGCTCCTGCTACCTGCACAACCAAAATGACATCAGTGCAATGTAGTTTGCTTAAGAGCATAGTGAGGTGGGGTAGAGAATAATCTGAGGTAGGGTGGATGCAGAATAATTGCTTGTGGAGACAATGGTTTTCTTCCTTGCCTGCGTGTGGGGTGCCATGGTTTCCATGTCAGTGTTGTTATGTCAGCAAGAGGATGTAGAAAGTGCTCCTTTTTGTGAACCCTGGGGTGACACAAATGAGATTGTGCAAAGTGCTGATTGGTAGCTACAGTCAGAAAAATCCCAAGTTTGTCTAATGCCATTTCTGGCAGATACAGCACTCCACCCAATCTAAGAATTAATTGTCCTCATTGACTTTCAAGTATTAGTTAATGATTTTTGGTTAATGTCAAAAAATGAGCTTACATTTGTAAAGCATTTGTAAATGTCAGCTCACTTCAGAACAAAACAAGCCAAGATTTTTTCTGGTGCCTTTCCCAGCAGACATAACAATCCACGGAAGCTGTGCCAGGGCCTTGCCAACATCATCATGTTGCCACACAGAAAGCATTGCACATCAGAAGTGCACCCACTGTCAGTGGTCAGTGTTTATGGTTCCCACAATTGGAACATGCTGTTCCTGTCATGGGAGAGAAGGAGGTAGAACAGAAAAAAACTATGTAAAATATTTAGCCACCAAAAAGGCAGATGATTCTGTGGTGAATGTAATGACATCTCTTGACTCACAAGTAATCACAGGGACCCCTGCATATATATGACTGGTCATCAATATCAAAGAACAATTCTATGAAAAATTACCTACATATGTGTAACATATTTTCTGACCTAGTGCCTATACTTGCATTGGAATTTATAGGCCGTACAGTTCACATAATAAAAGATATCTAAAGATGATACCTATAGCTCCGATCACTACACAAGATATTATAAGTAAATACGTACTACAAAGAACCTAACAATGACCTAGTGGAATTTTGAGTACAAAAAATTATTGCTACATATACACTGATACTTCAAGCACATGACATATAGCAACATTTCACTAGGACCAAAAAATGCCATTAAACATCAACTGCACCAAAACTAAAATCATGTGAGCCCATCTTTAACTAGGAGTATAAAAATCATCTCACCAGACAAAACTAGCACTCAAAGGATGAAAACAGACCTAAAGCCTACATTTTGCAGGACAAAAAGCATCCCAAAAATCCAACTACTCCGACTCTTCAACAGCATGAAATAATACCTATTTATGTGAAGGTGCTATTTAACTATGGTATGTTGATGTAAAAAAAATTCCTCCACAAGTCATGCATCTGTAACAAAACAGTAGATTGTGAACATACCATACATATATTTTTGCATGAATAAGCTATTGATGTAAAAAATGTCTTCCACATATGAAGCATCTATTACAAAATAATGATACAATTAGCAGATGGCTCTATGCCATATTCATGTTGAAAAATATTTATACCATGGATTGTTCAGGTGACATAAATGTAAATTTCTTCTGCATTTTATGTGAACATGCTAGTTATCAGTAGTAGGTTGATTAAAAAAATTCTTCATCACATGATGAACTTATTTATGATGATAAAATTTTCTGCCATAAATAATCAAAATTTTTGTTGTTCTATGAAGAAAACAAAGGCATATGTATTGCAGATTCAGTCTGGTTGCAGAGATATTAACAAAAAAGAAGTAAGAAACATTATTATGAACTGATATAAAATGTAGAAAGAAGTTTTGTCTCATTTTTCAATTTTGTCTACTAATCGTCTTTGTTGTTGGCAGAAGGGCAGCTGTTGCTGCATCTGCAAATTCAGATGGGTTGTGGAGATACGTACAAAAACCTGATGACACGCAACACTCTATTTGAAAAATCAATCAAAATTTCGGTTTAAAATGAAAGTAGCTTTCTCTCTCCTATCACTCATCCTGTTTGTTTCTTTTGTTTAGCAGTTTGTCAGCAGCAGAAAAAGTGGAGACAGTCTTGCCCAATTTAGTCTATGAGTGGCACCTGGAGGGTCGACTTTGACAAGAGCAAAATCTGATGGCGATACTCATGTAGGAAAATACCAAATTTTATGCAAAGTTTTTCACACTATTAAGCACAGTGCCCAGATAGACCTAAAAATTGATGGTATAAAAATGATATAACAATGTGACCATGGCATCATGTACATCAGTAAAATAGGTAATAATTATGGTAAAACTAGTACAGGTACACGTTCACCAAGCTCTGTCTAGAAGTCTGAAAGCAACCCTAGGAGGAAATGCTAGGCATCAATGTTATCCAATGTGACAATAAAATTATCATACATCTCTCTTTGAAAACTCATCAGAGTACCACAAATATAAAATTGTTTCAATTTTCAAGAAGAGACAGAATGTGATGTCAAGAATTTCTCAGGAGACATGAGAGGGAAGAACTCTTGTTTTCTTTCAATTTCAGGAATAAGTATTCTAGGTAGAAAACCAGAAAATGTGTTACCCACTTAAGAAGGGAAGAATTTACTTTGATCGTTAGTTGAATTACTTGAAGTTTTAACTAACATATATATATGTACATGTATATTGAATAATTTATGTCATCTGTTTTGCAGCTACAATGGATTTAAATTTGTTTTGTGAACAAGCTATTTACAGGTAAGATTTTTTTCTAAGAGATAGAACACCTTAAATATTTACAAACTATATTTTGGGGAGGCAATTTTTTTGAAGAACAATATAGATAATGACAGATATGAAGACTGTTCAGTGATCAGTGATGTGTAAAAGGCAGTGACATAGGCCAATTATACACCTCATTTAGGTAAACCCCTTCAGCTTCCACCTTGAAGCTTTAAGGGTCCCCTACACCTTGTCTTGAACAAAGGTAGTATGCTAAGTCATAAGATGTTTGTTTCTCAGAATCAACATATTTGAAGTACAAACTTAACAAGTATGTTTCACAGAAACAATTCTGACAAGAGAAATGTTTTGCAGAAACAATTGTGACAAAGAGAAGCTACACTTAAGTGACCTTCTCTATCAAGCAAGATCAGAGCAGGAAAGCTTCTCTGCCAAAAGTTAGGCTGACTGAGGTTTGATACCAAGTCAGGTAGGAACCTACACAACAGCCCACTAAATCATTAATGTGAACATACCAAAACTGTGTAGAATCTTGCACAGTTCTGTTTTTCCATGATGAAGCATATTTTGATTCATCATGGTTTGTAGTGCTTCACTTTTACAGATTAATTAACTCATAAAAATAATCAGCCAAAAGTAGCAACACATGAACTACTTGCTAGTCTCCTAGCTTGACTACTTTTTTGTCTTAGGTCAGTCAGAGATATTTGAATAGAAATTATCATTGCGTTGAAGTATTAGATATTATTTTGGGGATTGGTTTTCTTTAGAAATTTTTTCTTTTGGCTGTTTATCTCATATTTTGAATATTAAAGGTAGGTCATTTGAAATCAGTCATGCCCTGCTAACTAAATGTATGTATAACCATGATGATCTCAACAGGTCACCCAGCCTTCCGCCTGTCATCTCTCTTCCATCTGGTCTCACCCCTGTTTATCCCCATCAGATGGGATGAACACCTCCATCCACAATCAGTCCAAGAATATGAAACATCTCTTAGATGTGGTGACTGTCCTACCCATGCATAGAGGCCCTTTTGTAGACAAGGGGGAAGTATGTCTCAAATGGGCTGATAGTGCATACAGGACTAGCTATCAACCAATGGTTTCTAGCTACATACAGAGCAGTTCCTGGAGTACTAATGCAGTACTGAGTCCTAAATAGAGCCTCCTCACTACAAGAGGCCACATCAATCTAAATGAGTGGCTACAAGAAGATTTGAACTCACGGTAGTGGTATCTTTCTTTGCCTACCTATCTTTGTCAGTCACAAGTAGTACAGTAGGCTGGCAAGCTAGCATCCAGGAGGACTCACCAGGCTGGCCCAAGAACAGAGAGAGAGAGTTTTGTTAGTAGTTTCAATTAAGTAGCTAAGAATCACAATTTCATTCTTCCAACTATTTTCAACTTGTTTTAACCTACCCAACTGTAGGTCACTATAATTATAGTCCTCAACACAGTCAATCCTTTGGAATTGTCTCCCTCCAAACCAACCATCAACTTTGCCTTCCTCCAAGCCAACCATGTCTGATCTTTTGAAAGCCGTTGCCTCACCCCAGTTTGGGTGGTACTGCAAGTGGACCTCCCTTGGTCCCGATGGAATGCCTGATCACACCATCGAGGATGGGTTGAAACAACCCGATCGGATCAAAATCTCCTACAATGCAAACAGTAAGGAGTACTCTGCCAGTGTGTGCTCCACCAGGCCCTCTTTGGCCCAGAGCTCTTTCTGGCAATGACCCTCCCAGATTTCAAGCACCAGGTGGTAATTGCCTTCCTGCAAACAAAAAGGAGAATGGACTGACCCTGTTCCCTCTCTTGGAACAGTGCCTGCAAGAAGTCACCCTCACTGAGTGGTGCAATGTCATATCAACAAGATGCCCAACTGAGGACAACAAGACGTACAAAAACTTTCTTAAGTGCATCCGATACTACCTTGAAGTGTTAACGGGGTTCCCCAACATTGGAGACCAGCTGATTTGATGGCTTTCCACTGTGAAGAATCCTGCACTCATGCCGATGCACGACTTCATGCTCCGCCGGGTACAGTTGATGATGTACCTCAAGGACGGCTTGCTTCATTGCATGATGGCATTGCCCGGCAACCAGGAGAAGATCAAGCAGATTTTCTTCTCCATACCACTTCATCATCAGTAGATGTACGCCAAGACACACAAGTTGCTGCCAAAGGATGTTGCAACACTCGCCTGCTTTTTCAAGCAGTGTCACAATGCGGACACGATCAATGGCACACTCAAGGCCCTCAAGCATGGCTCAAAGAAGTCCAAAGTGACTGATGAGTGATTGAACAAGCGCAACATGAATTGCAGCGCACGTCCCAACTGCTTGCATGATCGCAACAATTGCCACCATTGTGATCGTAACTATGATTGCCATGATCGATACCAGCACAATCGTCATGTTCGCAATCAAATCACTGATCAACATGAGAGCAATGCTTGCAGTGATTGCAACAATTATTGCAAGAGTGATCCCAATTGTGACCATCAAGATCACAAGCACAGTCGAAGGACCACAATTGAAAAATTGATCATCATCCTCAATCAAATGATGGTTCCAAAAAAGAAACTCACGCCATGCATATCAATGCTGGCTGCCAAGAAAGCAGTTCTTGCTTGCGAAGTTCTTCTGCCTCATCCAAATACTCGAGGTGCTCCCTTTCCTCTGCATCCCGCTACAGCAGCAGGTCCAGGTCTGGTGAAAATCACCACCTCACCAACCAAAGATGTAGCAGCTCCATGTCACCATGCAAGAGAGCGCGCTCCTACTCTGAAGAAGTAGAGCACCACCCAACCAAGTCCACCCCCCAGTGTCTTTGCCACGTTAAAGGATTCTCTTGGCTCCAAGGGCAAGAAGAAGAAAGGCATATCTCCAAGCACCAAGCATCAATCATGAATGGCCGCGCCAGTAGGGGATACCTTCCCACCTTGTGATTGCCCTGATTGGGAATTGTGTGCTGCCTTGAATGAAATTCAAGCAGACAATAGCATCATAGACAATAAACTAGTTCAATTTGAACCATGTTATTCTTGCATTCATAATAGAATGCCGTGTTTTGATGATAATAGTACATGTACTTTGGCATCTAGCCTTGTAGAGTTTGTTGATGACGGCTCCTCTGTTGACTCCCTCTCCTCTACTGGGAATGCTACCTACCTTTCAACAA
>JALLPD010000918.1:0-13759 GCA_036940065.1 Cyclotella cf. meneghiniana
TAACAGTCCTCATTTGTAATCATTAGAACTTAACTCATAATTTCTTTTTTATCACCGAAGTAACGTGTTTACTTAGCCTTATCTACTTAATCTTTTCCCTACAAAACGGCTTACGTCAGAAGGAGAAATTTTCTTTTTTGAAGATTCAATCAGATGAAGAAGACCATGTATGCAGAAGCTGCAAACCTTGTCATTGCATGACAAATATACAACAAAAGTAATAGACTCATGATTGGAGTGTATCAACCAATATTGTACATGCTCTATCATGTTGAAATGACATTGGAGAGCAACAAATGCATCCAGAGGAGTACATCTTTCAGTGTCCTCAAGACTAAATAAAAGTTAGGATGCACCTGCACAGAATCAGCATCAACAAAGGGCCTCTCGTTTCAATGATTTTTGTCAAGATTTGTATCATCTCTAACAATCCTGCTCTTGCAATGGCATTTTCCACACGACTGGACAATAATATGAAAGTTGCTCAATCTGGAAAACCTACAGAATGAGGGGGAGGGAGTGAAGTTTTAATGTAGTTATTTTTCAAGAGTACTCTATGAACACAAGTTTTGTAACAAAAGTACTGTCATCAATCCCAGGGGAATTTGCTTCTGTGGCAATAATTGAGCTCAAAGAACAGGGACATTGCTATGCAGTGCAGGAACTTAGAGGTGCCTCGAGTGAGTGCAGGTCCAGATTCCGTCTGGAACCTGAGATAAGGCTGTTCCCATGGAGAGGTGGGGTAAGTATTCAACTTGAATTTTGTAAAAGTGCAGGAATGAAATTGGCAAGAAAACAGGAAATTAATAGATCTCTTACCTTGTGGTCATTGCAACTGCTTGCTCTTGATATCTTCTTTGAGATGTGTGTGGGGGCAGGTCCAGATTCAGTTGTAAGACTGAGTGGCTGTTCCAGGTGACAATCAGAATAAGGTGGTGACATTTGCAACAAGGTGGCAATCTTTGTGTCAACGTGGCAATGATTGGAACAAGGTGGCAAAATTTCAAAGGAGGTGACAACTATCATGACAAGCAATCGCAACACAGTGACAATGATTGCAATAAGGGGGTGATAATTGAAACAAGGTGGCGAAAATTTGCGAACAAGGTGGCAACAATTGGGACGCAGTGGTAGCAATCACTACAAGGTAGCAATGACCCCAACAAGGTGGCAAAGATCATGACAAGATGGAAATGATCGTGACAAGGTGGCAATGATTGCAACAAGGTGGCGGTGATCACGATGAGGTGTTGGTGATTGTGACAAGGTTGTGGCTAATGCAGCGGGATAGGACAAGGTGGCTGCTATTGCAGCAGGATAGGATGGGGTGTGTCTGTTCCCCTGGAGCCCCAGGGTAAGTATTTGTGATGGCGATCAAAGAGGGTAAAGGTGGCAGCAATTGTGGAGGGAAAGATGGTTGTGAAAACAGGCAGAGCAGAGATGGGGCATGGTGGTGGCAATGGCAGAGTGTAGTGATGACAACAATTGCAGAGGGGCTGGATGGTGGCAATTCTGGAGGGATGGGATTGCTGAGACTATGTCTGACAATGTGCAGAGCAGAGGTGGGTGACAGAAAAAATGGCACCTGTCATGTGAGCATGTAGATGACAGACAAAGTGGGACCTGTGATGTGGGCACATATAGTTGGTACCACAAATACCACACCTCTTTTTATCCAAATCATTCAAGCAATAACTGTTGTTTTATAAAAAATACCATTCAATGCTACAATTCATTAAAGATAAAAAGAGATTGTGCCCAATTTGGGTGCAGTTTGAATGTACTGTTGTGCTTTTTTGCATTTTCACACATATAACATGATCCACATAGAGATAAGGCTTACCATCATACCCACAACAAAATAATGAGGGAGCAAAATCTGAAGATGAAGTTGGGAGAGTGGTTGATCACATGAGATGTTGCAATATCTGGTGTTGTCAGGGTGCTTGCGGCATTGGGGTACCTGGGTTGTTGGACACTTGTAGTGCTGGTACCAGCATTGATAATTCAACACCTTCTTAAATGCCTCAGGGTTGCCAACACCAGCCACACTACCTACAATGAACCAAGCTGTGCCAACATGCTAATTGCAAATCTGGTGCCGCTTGCTTCTCTACCCCCCCTAAGCAAACTCACCTTTTGCTTCTCCAACTCCCATCAACCATCCCTCCCCCCACACCTGTTGATTCTCCTGCAGCCACTGCTCTTGCAGCTGTTTATAAAAGGGATAAGTTTTTATAAATTGCTAATTTTTGATGTTTTGACACAATATGAATAGTAAATTTCTTGCTCATTGCCATCCTGCGCAGCTGTTGTTTCTTCCAGGGCAATCCATCCTCCCTCCCCAGGAACCTGTGGATTTTCCTAAATCCACTCCTCTTGCTGCTATATCTAAATTAGAATGAGTTTTGTTTGTGGCTTGCATTTTAAATTTTATGGACCATGAATAATCAATTTTTTCACTAATCCACCACCCTGTGCAACTGTCTTCCACTGCTGTTGCTCCTCCCTCCCCCGACAACTTCTGGCTACATATAAAGTAGAGTGAGTTTTGTGATTAATGTGTTGTGTGTTGCTTGCTTTTTGATTTTTTATAGACCATAAATTTGAATATTCAGTTTTTCATTCTTCGGCTAGTGAGATGATTCCTTGCCATGCAGTTAAATCTCCTGGTGAGGTCATTTTATCTACCTACTGTATTTTTCAAAATATACTCCTGTTAATATTATTATATCATGTTTGAAGTATTTTCAAATAAAGTAGGGGGTCCTTTTCTTTTGATGAGTTGCAGAGTTTGTATTGTTGAGCTTATTCCTTACCAAATTTGCCCTTTGTGCTTGGTCATGTAAATCCATTCATTTTTGTGAGTGTGCCTTCAGACAATTTTCACTTCAAATCACATCACTTGTTATGCATTGTTTTAACACATTTATTGTAGGATTACTTATTTTGCAATGAATTCTCAAGGTGAGATGTAATTGTGTTCACCCACCTACATTTCAAATTATTTTACTGCTAACAGTATTATTGGACGTATGAAATATTTTTACATAAAATATGGTGTCTTTTCTTTAGGTGAGTTGCAAAGTTGTGAAGCTTATTCATGACCAAAATTTTCTTTTGTTCAGAAATGTTAACCTTTGCAACATAATGCCATCACAATGCAATAGATGAAGAGATTGTTTCCTTCTTGTAAGAGTTGCTGTTTGAGTTTTTTTCTTCACCAACCTACAACTAAAGCTAAATCTTCTTTGTTGGGATGGGTAATGCAACAACTGTGATTGGATGGCTGCTTGCATGTGTTTTATCACAATGAGGTATTTTGTCAGCATGGCATTGTTTGGTGAGTTTTTGTCAAAGGTGGTTTGTTGGGGTGCATATGTCATTAGATGAGTTTCAGGATGAGTGCACACAATCTAGTGCTTCAAAAATTCAGTGCAGGTATGGTAGGCATTGGGTTCACTCATGCACCTGGTAAAGGTAAGTTTTCTGGGGGATTGGAAAGATTTGCATAGATTCTAGCAATATACAAGTGTTCATTAGTAAATCGTGCTTATAACTATATCTAGACAAATAACATTGATGGCACGGACAAGTGTTTGTTTATTTGACAATACTTTTCCAGTTCAATTTTTCACTTTGTGAGATCAGATTATACTGAATTTGGCATGGCTTTATTTTGTTCAAAATAAATTTAGTTGTGTTGAAGTATGTTGGACCATATGAAGCTGGGATTTAGGCTGGAATTTAGATAGCTATGAAAAAATATCAATTGCAACAGAGTAGTTGAATACTTTTTACTCCTACCATCCTGAAGTTGATAGACATTGTTACATTATAGTTAGCATTCTATAGTTGGTGGCCAACTATAAGGAAGTATAGTTGGCTGATAGTAAAAACTGCATATCAAAGATATTAGTTAGAGTTGAGTTAAAATGTTGCACAACTACAAACTAACAACATGAAGTATACATAGGAGTTCAATATGTCTGACTTTAGGTCAAGTTATAGGCATACCGATGCCCTACATACAAAGACCTACAGTTGACCTCTATTCTAACTATCACTGTAACTACACTTTTGGTAGAAGTGCTGATAATTCCAATGATGCACCACCCCTTATCACTACCATGCCAAGGTGACAAGACCCTCTTATCACCGAGAAACCATTTTGTTGAAAAACACTCACACTGCTACCAAAAGTATAGTTACAGTGATAGTTAGAATTATGGAGGCCAACTATTGATCTTCATATGTAGGGCATTGGTATACCTATAGGCTGAAGTATAGTTTGACATACTGAAATCCTATCTATATTTTATTTTGTTAGTAAATCAACATGCAGAATTTTTTCTAAACTATAACTCACACCTTTGATATGCAGTTTTTACTATCAGCCAACTGTAGCTCCTTATAGTTGGCCCCTAACTATAGATCGCCAACTACAACTCAACTATAGGTTCAAATGCATCATGAAAATATCACTTGAATGAAGGTATGTGTAATAGATAATCAACTGCTCTGTTACAACAAACTTGACTTTTTATGATTTTGAACAAGCACTCGTCAGAGTAAGTTGTAAACTTCTTTGGTCTATCAAAAACAAATTTCATTATAATCTAAACAATTATCCAGTACAACTCTATCCAGCATGAATCAGCAGTTATTTTTTTACTGTAGGTGCTAGACAGCATCAAAAGATAGTTGCAATGAACAGGTGGCGATTAATGTATGAGACCATTTGGTCTTTGTTACTATTATGTTTTGCTCTGTCAATGCCAATGACTCGCATGATTATGGCAAATCATGCAGGATAAACTTTGCATGATTGAAAATATGGTTGCGATTACATCATGTGAATATCATGTGTGTTGTGTTGGATACATGCTAACAATTTTGTATTCTTGTTTGTACATAGTATGTTATTTGTACACACTGGTACTAACACACCCTTGCAGCAGTACATGAGATGTGTGCAGTGGTATGTCATTGGTGAGTGTGTTGATGGTGGTTCAAAACCTTTTGGTATGGTGTGAGGAACTCTGGCCACATTTGGCAGTGGTGATTGGCTGTGTGGTGTTTGGTCCAGTAGTTGGCCAGGTTGGTCTTTCCAGGTTGCCAGAAGAAGCAAAACTGGTTTTGGGAGATACTGTGGGCTCAACCAGTGGAATCGCATGTCCATGGCTTTGGTGCATTTGAGTTGGTTGTGACTGTTGATGATGGATTCAGTAGTGCTGTTGTCAGTTTGGATGGGTGGGGGAGGGGGTTGAGTATGTCCCATCTCTTATAATATGTTGTGTATTTCCCATCCTTTGCATGTATTGATGTACAATGCTCCAAGTTCTGCCTTGGTGGAAGATGACATTACTGCCTGGATGATTTCAGAGACAGTGAGGATGGCACCATTGTTGGGTGGAAAAGTCTGGTTGCTAGAGAGTGCTAATGACAAGACATAACAGTGAACCAATATCTCATGGTCGCGACGTTACTAAAATTATGACTATATTTTACAGTCGCGATGTGGGAAAGATCTGCCTGGGGCTGCTGTGTCTACCAGGTACCTTGGGGCTGGGCTAATGATTGGTGCCACGTGTAAGTAGACAGTGGTATGTGGATCGGCAGAGAGGTGGTGGTGTCCCCCAGCATGGCTGCTTGCATTCGCCTCATTGAGGTAGCCAGCATTGCGGTGGCAAGAATATATCATGTCGCTTTTGTGGTATGTGATGACAGCAGAGTCCTGGGATGCAATGTAGTCCAGTATTTGTGCCAGTTGTGTCATGGTGGTTTCAGGGGGTTTGGTTTGTTGGAATCCAAGTGTGCTGAGGGCAGTGAGGATGGTGTTGATGAGTGAGGTTGCATCACCGGGTAAGCAGGTGGGCTGCATTGCTTTCATTGATGGGGGCATGAGGTACAGGTCACCATTGGATGACACGTGCAGTGATGCTATCATTGAGCAGTGATAGGGTTTTGCTGCTTGTGTGTCTAGTGGCATTGGCATTGTTGCTGAGAATGTCATGAATGGTATGGGTTGTAACCTGTGGAGATGGCAGTGCAGCCAGAGTGAGAGGGGATTCAACAATCAGCTGTGTGGGCAGTGAGTGTGCAAGATATGTTTCACTTGATGGGTTGTCTATTTAGAGTTGCACTTTTTCATGGAAGTTCACCCTTGGTGAGTGTGTTTTGGGGAAGTGTGGGATGCAAGAGGGTGTTGATGGGTGTTGGAATGCGTCTTGGAGTTTGGCAAGGGTGACCATGTTTTTCTTGCCTTTGAGATTGTTCATTCCTTTGAATGTGGACATAAGATCATTGAAGGCCTTCACTGATCACATCTGCTGAAGAGAGAGCTGGTAACATGATGTACTAAGTTACAAATTCCGATTGGAATTCTGCAGAATTCCATATTACTCCAGAAATTACTGGCCATCAGACCAGAACCACGTTCCAATGTTCAGATTTTCTAAATAGTAATTAGACTAGTAACTATGCATGTAGATTAGAGGTGTGACATCGGAATTTGTTGGAGTCACACAGTAACCACCCATTTAGTGTATCCACAGGATGTAAGGTATCCATCTATGTGAAGGTATGGTTGAACTGCTTATTGTTACTAAAATAACAAATTTCTCTCCCCCATTTTTTTCAATTAGATTTCTATCCACCCACTGTGCTACCTACCCTCCCTCAGTCCACAAAGGGAACAATTGTTCATCACCACCATTTGCCACTCACCACTCACAAAGAGAAGTCAGCAAAGGTAAGTTTGTTTGTGTTCTTTTGTTTGCTCTTTCATATTCCCATGATTTCTCACCCCCAATTTTTCAATTCAATTGCTGTCCATCCAAAGCACTGCCCTTCCTCCTGAAGTCCACAATAGGAACAATTGCCCCCTGCAACCATCTGCCACTCATCACTCACGAAGAGAAGGCAGAAAAGGTCAGTTTGTTTGTGTTTTTGTTTGATTTTTCATCATTCCAAGTATTCTCACCTCCCGTTTTTTCAATTAAATTGCTATCTGTCAACAGCACCACCCTGCTTCCTGCAGACCACAAAGGGAATTGCCCGCTGCCATTGTTCGCCACTTGCCACTTGCAAAGAGAAGGCAGCAACGGTGAGTTTTTTGTGTTTTTTTGTGTGTTTTTTTGTTTGATTTTTCATCATTTCCAAGATTTCTCACCCCTTGTTTTTCAATTAAATTGCTATCTGTCCAAGTCACCACCCTTCCTCCCGCAGTTCACAATGGGGACATTGCCTGCTGCCACTGTTTGCCACTTGCCACTTGCAAAAAGACAAGGCAGCAACGGTGAGTTTGTTTGTGTTTTTAGGTGATTTTTCATCCTCCCCACATGGTCTCACCCCCCATTTTTCAATTAGATTGATATCCATCCATGGCATCACCCTTCCTCCCTCCATCCACAAAGGGATCAATTGCCTGTGACCACTGTCCACCACTTGCCACTCGCAAAGAGAAGGCAGCAATGGTGAGTTTGTTTTCTTTTTTTGTTTGATTTTTCATGATCCCAAGATTTCTCCCCCCATTTTTTCAATTTGATTGCTGTCCATCCACAGTGCTGCCCTTCCTCCTGCAGTCCACCAAGGGGACATTGCCCGCCACCACTGTTTGCCACTTGCCACTTGCAAAGAGAAGGCAGCAACGGTGAGTTTGTTTGTGTTTTCTTATTGATTTTTCATCATTCCCAAGTATTCTCATCCCCCTATTTTTCAATTAGATTATTATCCATCTACAGCACTGCCCTCCCTCCTGCATTCCAAAAAGGGAACAATCACCTGCCGCCACTGCTCACTAATTGCAAAAAGAAGGCAGGGATGGTGAGTTTTTTTGTGTTTTTTTTATTTCATTTTTCTCCATTCCCAATATTTCTCACAGCATTGTTTTCAATTAAATTGCTATCTGTCCACAGTGTTGTCCCCTCCCTCAGTCCCCAAAGGGAACAATCACCTGCCGCCACTGTCTGTCACTTGCAAAGAGAAGGCAGCAACAGTGAGTTTGTTCATTTTTATTTTATTTTTCATCACTCCCAAGATAACTCACTCCCAGTTTTTTTCAATTAAAGTGCTATCCCTTCATGATGCCGTGCCATCCCCACTGAGAATTGCCCACATGAGGCAACAATGGTGGGATTGTTTTTGTTTTAGTTATTCCTCTACATTCACTGATTTTCTCACTTACCTTTTTTCAATTCAACCCCCCATCCTCCTTCCTTAAGCATCTCAAAATTTTCCACATCTTATAGAATATCTTTTTAAATTTGTCCAGCCAAAACTTACTTCTTTTTTGGTTTTATAATTAGGGCAATAAATTAGATAACCGATATTACTGTTACATTACTGGGATATTCCTTGAAAATGATTAAATTAATACCAGAATAATACTGCTTAAATATTACTGTTTGCAAACTTGTCAACTGTAAATTCCTATTAGTCACATTAAGTTTTTTAGATATTATTGTTGGAATTCCAATACTGCTAGAACCACAATAATATTACTGTCTAGACCAAGGAGTAGAAGTCATAGTAATATGACATCACCTAGATTGTACCTAGATGAGGGAATTTTTTGGTTCTGGTTATGAGTCCAGGAATTCTGGTCCCAAACCAGTAAGGCATTCTGATTCCGGACTTTTTTACAGTAACCAAAAGTCGGAAGTCATAACTTAGGTGATATATTTGTGTTTGAAGTAAACAGTGTTTGAGATGCAAAGGGTTGTTCGGGTGATGCGACGATGTATCAGCTGTTGATGGAATGTTTGCCCAATGTGCAACAACAGCTGGGTTTAACATGGAACTGTACTGCACAACAAAGTGGTACAAGGGGCATCCTGTCATAGTCAAAAGGGCCATGATGGTATGCATACACAGATATCTTGGGTGCAATATTTGAGTTCCAGAGGAGGATTAGGGTGAAGCTCAACTGCGGTATGAGGCTGTCCCACTCATTGATGGGGAAAATGTTATCAACACCAGAAAGGATGGCAATGAAATGGCCCTTGAATGTTTCGATGGTTCTTTTGGCTTGTTACATTGGTGGATGTCAGGTGATGTGAGTTCAATGGTGCAACCATTGTTGCAAATGGCGGATTTAAGGTTGTGGGATGACTTGTTGTCAAGGCCGTGCTAATTGACATTGATGACTTGGGTGTCTTTCCAGCATTGGTCGATGGCCTGGTATGCTTTGATGAGATCGTTGGTTTTGTGGGATGTCAGACATTTGGCATCAATGTGTTTCCATCAATTTCAATGGCTGTGGGGGCTTTGGCAAATGACAGGGAAATGGACTTTTTGGTCTCTGTACATTGTCTTTTGGTGGCATCAAATACACTTGGTAGACATCATGGTGTTTGATGCCAGGTTGAGGCATGAAAGATGGGAGATCCGATTTGGGTTTGGTGTATCATATCCCCTGCTGGATCTGTTTCATGTTTCCTTTTTACATTTCATCAGATTCAGGGAAGTGTTTAGCCATGTTGGCCACTGTGAGTCTGGGAAATGTTGTGAGATTGCAGTTGCAGATCACTGAGAACAAGGTGCTTTTGGTTGGAAACCCAAGGGCGGCATGGAGATATCTGATGGTATGTGCCGTCAAGTGTAGGTACTACATGTTGTTAATGCAGTGTAATGTAGGCTTGTGCAGAATGCTGGGGGTGGTGAGTGGTACATGCCAGAGGCTGTTCTTATCTCTGCACCCTTGGAGAACGGCAGGCTTTCTGCTGGTAATGGTGATGTCCTTGTGGTCATGAACCATGGCTCCTGTGGTACCTTTGTGGAAAATGGTAACATAGCCATTGCCAGCAAAGGTACCAATGCTGAGTAAGGAGTTGGTGGACAGTGTAAAATGTGCATGTGGCATGCTGGAGTATGCAATTGCATCATTGGTAGGAGCACTGATGCAGATGTGTTTGCAACTTGACCAATTGCAATCGCAACTGTTTTGGCGGAGGGTCCAATGATGGGCAGCCCATTGCTAGATTTGTTGAAGTGACTGGTGGTGCCAGAGTCAAGGAGGGCAGTTTGATAAGCTGGGAGGTGTGGCATTGGTCAAAATTGGAACATCTGTTTGCAGATGTGTTTGTGCAAACATGAGTGCAGATCATATGGTGGCAGTACCACTGTAGTATGGGCTTATTGGGTATGGAGTGGCTACATACAGGTTGAAGTGTGCAGATAGGGAAAACATTGTGTTAGTTTATGGAGGTCAACTGAGCTTGGTTTCCAGTGTTCTATAATTTCATCTGCAGTCCCCACATCTTGTAAAGTTGAATGGTTGGAATGCATTCTGCCAAAGATTTCCAGTTAGCAGGACATGAAGTTGCGTTGGCAGGTAGTTCCCAACATTTGTCAATAGGGATGTTGGGGTGGTGTTGCTTGCAATGAGGGCATTGGTGTATGCATGCTCGGAGATTGGAACTGAAGTTGGTGTTGGAGGAAGGATTGGACTTTGTGAGGAGTTTTTGGAAGGTGTTCAGCATCTTCATTTCCAGTTTGATGAGGTCCTCCAGTTTCTGATAATTCTGGGTGGTCATTGCATTGACAAGTTCTGCAGTGGTTTAGAGAACTTGATTGGCTGTGTCATTGGTGAAGGGGTTGGCAGCTTCAACATTGTTGGCAATGCCAAAACCAGCAGCTTGTGCAGTGATTTTGCATGTGTTGGCTTTGGAAAACTCTTTGACAATGAATGGCCAGAATTTTTCAAAGGTCTGGTCACTCTTGGCTTTAGATTCCAATTTGCCGATGGCTGGGTCAAAGTGCTGGAACGTTTAACAGCATCTTTGAAGAGGTAAAGTTGGCTATGGGGTCAAGAGAAATACCAAATTTTTGAAGTTGTTATTCCATTTTGTTGTTGCATTTGAACTTGGTAGCAGGATTTTCAGTTGGATTCCATGTGCTGTCCATGGTGCAAATGCATTCTTGGACATTGACATTGTGGAGGGTAGCACCATTTGAACAAAGGTGTGTGCACATTTCAATCGGGTTGCAGTGTTTGAAACCAAGAAGTTTGTAACACATAGCAGCAAGCCATTTGGGGTCAATGGCTTGAATGATATTGGAACGAGTGGCCAGTAAACATGCTTGGTAGGTTCATTTTCGATGAGAAGGTGTTTGTGTTTGACAATCTGGGCAAGCAATTGATTGTGTTGGTGCTGACTGTGGTCAGGAATGGGCCGGGATTCTTTGGGATTTTGAATGGGGTGGCGCCTGTTGAGAATTTGGTGTATTCAGCCTCATCAAAGATCATACCAATGCATCCATGAATACCTCCACTGTTGGTAGTAAGGACGGTAGAGCATTGCTCTGAGTTCATGTGTGAGTTGGTTCATGTCTTCATTGGTTGGTTGCCCGTCAATCTTAGTGATTTTAAATTTCTCAAGGCTTGCTTCAATGTCTTGTTTAATGTCCATGATTTCAACAGGGTTGGATCATTTGCATAAGAGAATAATTTATTGCCACTGCTAGATAGCATCAAAAGATAAGTTGCAATAAACAGGTGGTAATTAATTTACAAGACCATTTGGTCATTGCTACTGTTTTGTTTTTCTGCAGCAATGCCAGTGACTTCTGCAATGATGGTAAATCATGCAGGAAAACCTTTGCATGATTGAAAACATGGTTGTGGTTACAGCATGTGCAAATCATGTGTGTCATGCTGGATTTGTGCTGATGTTTTTTATACTAGTTTGTACGTAGTATGTTAATTTGTACACACTGGTACTAACATTAAGAGTTATATAGTTGATGCAATCCGGTAAAAATCCCGCCTTTTTCAACTTTTTGACCTGCCACAAAAAAGGCGCAAAATGCCACCTGCATAGATAAGATGATGATTGAATGAATGTCAAAAACATCTTATAGCAAATTTACCAAAATCAGCTGATTGAATAACCAAAACAGCATCACTCTCCACATCTCCCTCCAACTTTTAAGAACTCTCTCTCTCAGCTAATGCAACCAGTGACCAGACCTTCCCAAGCTTCATTGTGACAAAATGCTTTACTACACCACCAGGGATCATTTATCACACAAAGATCAAAAAATATGTGAAAACACTGATCATGCTTTTGCAAATCTGAATGACACACAGTCTTGTCCTTGGCATCTCTTATCCGCTTTGGTTTGTTCTTGTCATAACACCCCATGCAAATTGCAAATTGGTATATCCAGTCCCACTGACTGCCCTCACACATGCATGATATATGTCATGTTCTTTAACTCTGATTCAGATTTTTCTGTCATATTGTATGCTTCTACAGTTATTCTTTGTGTGGCTATTTGTATGTACAAAAATAGACCCAAAGAAGGAAACTAATCATAAAGCAGACACAATGAAAGAGGACCACATAGATTTTGCTTACCATCTATATGTTGGATTGTGGATTGAAGGTCAAAGTACTTCAGCATAAGGATTGGATCACATGAGGATTTGAAATAATGGGTTAACTTTGCTTACCATGTTGTCTTCATACTTAAAACATTTTTGTACATGAAAGCAGATATCAGTGTAAATATTGAACTTTATCCAACAACAATGAGATAACAGTCTCACCTTATTTGATTGACTGTTTGCCTTCAGTGACCTAAATTCTCTTTTAGCAAACAATCAAAGCAATGAAATGTAAAGTTTGGGAAAAAAGTGACTCACAAGTAGATCATTGGATGCCTGAGCAAATTATGCCAGTCAGGCAAACAGGAGTTAAGTGAGTGGTATAGTTGTGTCAATATAAAATAATATAAATACTTCTCACCTTAGATGGTGAGCACTTCATCTTCAAAAGAAACAGGAAGAATCCAAAATAAGCTACCATGGGATGAGGGGAAAATCACAGATCTATTATAATAATCACCTTGTTTGACTCATTTTCATGATGATAAAGTGTTTCCCTCTTCACCCCAAGATAAAACCTGCAATATCATCAATCAATGTCTGTCATGTGAACAAAGTGTAGACATGTTAGTTTTCTGTTGGAATCTTAAAAGTGATTCCTGACATTGTATTTTCAATTGTTATTGCTAACAGTATATATTTCATTCAATTATTGATTGATGAATAAATAGAATGTGAAAAGAATGTGTGATAAATTTGTTGATCTGTTACATGCCCATTGTATGGCATCTGCTAAGCAAACACAAAGCTAGAGCAAGATGACAACATAATCAAAATCTTTATGTCAGTGATTTCACAATTTTTGTCAAGTCTTCCTTCAATATCATGTGGACAAGGCAGCATATCATTAGGTAGATAGCACCTTTTGTGTTGGCACCCAAAATGGAATTGTCTGTAAGTGAACATTTCTACATCCATTAGCAAAACCGTGCATTAGAACACATCTACAGAATTGTTTTTGACATAGTATCTTTTCTTGGTATGTTAGAATGGACACTCGTGTGTAGTAGAGATGGCAATTAAATATTGGCTATAAAAATCTCACCAATTTATGAATATGACAACACAATAGAGCAGTCAAATACAACAATAAGTTAGATTCAAATTGAACAAAAAATTATTCAAGCTGTTTTGTAACACAGCTGGGTTGTAACACAAAAATGTGCATTTATCCAATTTCTATACATACACACATGCCAATGAATTGTCATGTAACAGTCCTAATACAAAGGAGCAAAATAACAATCTAAATAATCCTCATCACAACTTGAAAAATGTACAACAATAATAATTGCATGTATACATTGATGACTTGCTTGAATCACTAACAAATCTTCTAAAATATTATAATGCCAACAGTAATTT
>JALLPD010000919.1:0-13744 GCA_036940065.1 Cyclotella cf. meneghiniana
ACTCATATGCTACTGGGTGGTCCAGTGCAACAGAGAACCTTGGGCAAGACAATATAATTATCTTGCCTCTCTCATAATGGTTGTTGAGAAGGAAGTATCATGTCCCTAATGCCACTACCATGGCCTAGGAGATACGTCACATCAAAGGAGACTCACATCTGATAAGACTTTTGTTACCACAACACAGTCTAGAGCTACCCAGACTTGGATTCCAGTAAAGGTTGTCTCGCATTCTAGTATAGCATGCTGAACAAAGAGTGCCCACACAGAGCAATTAAAATTGATTCCTGAAGACCATATTAATATTCCTGGATTCACAAGTCCTGTGTTAACTATAAGGCTCTCTCCGAGACACAACATTTAGTGTGAAATTCTCTCATGAGAACTTCTGTGAGGTTTGCTTACAGACAGTCCCATGGAGAACACAAATGGTACCCAAGAGTAGAGACTCATTGAGTCACCAAAATACTTTAGTTTTTTTCTCTCAGAGACAGACAATGGATTACAATTGGTGTGCAACTTCTTGATACACAAGCCACAACAGAAGTAAGCCTCATTTGAGCACTTTCAAACAAGAAATACAAAGAATCCACAGAATTTGTTCTTGTGCAGCCACAGAACAGTAAATTGTAAGTAAACTGATCCAAAGAGATGACCATCATCCCAAAAAGGACAACTTGCACAACTTTGTTGGCATCTACGCATAACAAATGTAACACATGCTGCTATACACAAAACTGTGATATAGCTCAATTAGCTTGGAAACACTCACAGGAACAAAAAGAAAACAACCGTTATGTTGTCAACATCCAGAGAAGTTCACTTCTCCAAGATGCTTTCAAACTGTGAAGTGTCGATATGGTTCAATGTAACATAAATATTATAATCAACAACTGTCTTAAGAAAATTTGTACGTACATGCAGATTTAACTATGTTGCAATGTCATTACCGACACCAAAAGAGTCATAAATGTGCAGACCTCACTTGAGGATCCTCACTGCAAAATATCAAAGAATGCCATCGCAGATGAATCCTGACTTTCTTTGAAACACAAAAAAGACAGATGTTATGACTTTACCAATGTGTGTACCTTCCAATGATTTCGTCAACAGCTTGTATGCCTTGACATTGTTCACTCGCCAGTAGCTGACCCATTTGGGCAACTACTCCCATTTATACATACGGGTGACAGGACAAAACAAAGGACAAACACTCATACCAAGGATGCATGAGCCAGATACATATGGACAGATTGGTCTTGCAAGGGGGAATCTATCTCCATTGCATTTAGACAAAAAGGGGTTGAAGCACTTGAAAACAAAATGTTCTGAAATTAGGTAAGATTTTGTACTGTGCCCGTCACTAGGGTTTGCCTTGAGTACCATATTTTACTGTATGGTAGCTTGCAATCAGAAACCCAAAAATGTCGACTTATGAACCTGTGTTGCATTGTTCAGGACTATGGTATTGTACTAATGAATTACAACAAAAAGAAACAGCAGCAGTGTTATCGTGTCTAGTAATGGTATTCAGACTAACCGCTGGTAAGGCTTTGATTCTCCATCACGAAAGGTTGTCAGCCCAATCGGTGAAATATTATTTTCACTAATATATGATCAAGGCGATCGTCTCTTGATATCAACCGGAGCCACCACCTGTTTGCCGCTAACTTTTTATTGACACGGCACGAGTGAGTCGAATGATTGTTATGTTATCATGATGATCTATTCCCCCCTGGTCGCCCTCCAATCATAAATTGTTTTATGATCCCATGAGATTGTGATTTTGGATGACAGCTAAAATAAATCCTTTCTCGGGTGATATCTTAAAAAAGAGGAATATTAAAAAAGAGTGAGGCATGAATATTATGCAGGGCAGATGTCTGGCGGAAGTTGAGTGAACCAAATAATACTAACCATTATTTCTCGTTGCTTCGAACGTAACCTCATAAATGTAAGCTCATCTTCGCCATCATCTGAATCATTTTGATTCAACATCCCAATAATGTTAGAAGCTCTGGCGGTCAAGTCGGATAGTGCCGATGCGTGAGCGGACGATTGTTCGTCGTTGAGTGTTGACTGAATGACAGCCCCTATTCATTGATTAGACGACATTTCGGGTAGAAAAGGAAGGGGGAGATAAAAATCTGAGTCTCGGTCATCACAATTGTCACCAAACAATAATTATTAGAGTAAAGACGTTTCTTAACATGCAGCATGCAACGCACCTCGACGATCCATGATGACAACACACTCCACACCCTTGTGCGATCGGATGCGAGCAATGGTCTCTTCCATTTCAACGGCGTTTGGCGGAATGTGTCCTGTAGATGAATCTGCATTTTCGTTACTCATGATTCAAAGTGGGGGGTCAGTTGCCTCTTGTTCTCACGAGAGCCGATCGGCTGCCGCTCGGCAGTTTACAAGGAGTGTTGTTCTTGTTGAGGAGGGGAGATCTGAGAGAGGCCTGGCGGGGAGGTATGGTACGATACCATACTGATACCATAATATTATTATCATATCATACCATACGGAGCCTCAGGAGATAAGACGCCAAGAAGGCCCACGCAAGCCCATGACTCGATCGCCCATGTATCTTGGATATGGCAGTAGTAGGAGTAAGGTACAATATCTTTCTTTACGATACGCACCTAACTCACACATGTAAAACCCCCAATCATACGTCATCATGGTATTTTTTATGAATCTCCCATATTATGGTATTCTCCCATTCCATTTTGTAACAATGACGATGCACCACCGAAGCAAATTAGCCGCAGTCCTTACCGCACTGGCCTTCCCGCCATCCACTCAGTCCTTTGTCCGACCAAGAGCCCCAGTCGCTATCCGATCGAGCTTTGCACTGGATTCCTCTGCACCAGCAACAACGCCGTCGACCCCATGGTTCACCGACAACTTTGGAGATCTACCTACAAAAGATAAATTAAAGACCCAGATTCTTCAATTGGGAGCAGCCCTTGATCGCGGCCAATCCTACAATCCAACTAGCGGCTCGTACTACGAAGCATCAATGGAAGTTGCTCGAAAAAAAATACAATCTCTCATCGATCTTGCCGACTCATCCAACGTACCCACTTCTTTGAACGACATCGCTGGAGAATGGGAATTGGTTTTCACCACCGTGAAACATGGCATATTCCGATCTTCGCCCTTTTTCCTGGCGGTTCAGGAAGCGTTTGAGTATGCCGAAGAAAAAGAGGCATTCGGTCAAGATAAGGCCACACTGTTCTTCAAGTTACATGAACTGCAGACATGTTCGTGGGGAGTCAGTAAGATTGGGAGAGTGGCACAAAGAATTGATCCTGACAGCGGATATCTTTATTCTGAGTTTGATACGAGCATATTCTCGCTGACCGTCATTCCGATTCTTGGGTTTTGGAAGCTGCTGCCAACTTTTGGTGGTTGTGTTGTGACAGCCGCGAAAGCAAGGCTCGAGGATGGTGGTAAGATTGAAATGGAAGTGGATTATACTACGTCTCGACCTGTTGAAGGGTTGAATGGTTTGGGAGAATGGATTTGGTCGGTGAAAGTCCCCGTTGGATCGATTTGGAAGGTGAGAGCATCAGAAACCTTGCTATGTGTATTGTTGTTCTTATGGTTACTTCAAACTCAATGACATCGTTATGTCCCTAAAGTTTCTACCGTGGAACAAGGGGAGAAGTGCTAGTTGCAGTGTTGTCGTAAGATATTTTGATCAAGACTTTCGTGTTGTGGAAGACAAAAGTGGAGATTTGTTCGTTTATTCGAGACCGGTTGTTTCGCGAAGTTTGGACATCTGAATCTGACAGACGCTTACAAGACTTTGTCTGCGGTTGCAGTAAGCTTCTGGCTAATGAAGAATTAACTCGTACTAATTCGAACATTGATAGCGAAAAAGAAGAACGCTGAAGACCAACTGATAGCTACTGCTTATATTCACCTCCGCTAGTTTATTGATCAATGAAGACTTCTAGATGTAATAAATAGGAACTCTGGCGTATTACTTCTCTATGCAATATTTGATAATATATGGTTCACCTCATAACACAAAACTCGGCGATGCCCAGCCTCAGCTACCGATTTTGGACCATCAACCTTCCTCTACACTTGACCTACCACCCTCTGGAATCCACACTCCACGAATACTATCCCATTCCATGCCTTTCCTTTGACGTCCGATTGGACGCGCATATTCTCCATTGGGGAGCTTCTTTGGTTGGGTGACAGGAACAACCGTGCCATCATTCAACTTTCGAGCAGCAACATTTTGAAGAGAATATCTGTCAAGGGTGGAAGAAAGTTCATAAGTTGAAAACAAAACTTAACAAATTGTGTCTTAATCGAGCCATCATGTTTTTCTCTCACCTATCACCATATGCGTACTTTGATTGCTGAGTCGTTTTCGTCTCTCCTTCTGGTTGACCTTGGTTCGCAGGTTGAGACGCATTCGGAGCAGCTTTAGGAGCTGAGAAAGCTGATCCAGTGGCAGACTGCAAAACAACTGGTTTGAATGAAGTTCTTTGCGTTGATACAGAAACTCCCGCCAATCCCAAAGGTGCCGATACCATCATCTGCACTGGGATATTGGAAGGTTGACTTGGTTGAACAGGCACAAACACTTGTGGCTGGTAAGGAACGGTTTGCTGTGCTACAGTGGGGGCTGCAGGGGGGGCAGGTACTGGAGCAGGTACTGGAGCAGCTACAGGTGCGATGCTTTTGGTCCCTGCACTGCTTTTGCGGCTACGTGGTTTGGGTTTAGCGCTGGCTGAATCGCCTAGCATTGCTTTGTACTTCACAACGTCAGCCCATGCCGCAGCACGAGCTTTCTCTGCATCCGCAAATGCTTTATCAATCTTCGCCTTTCGTTGTGTTAGTTGGGATTGAACTCGTTTGAATGCTTTGTCCATGGTCTCATTTGTCTTGGGGTCGACGATGGTGCTGTGCTCCGTGTCGACAAAAGGCGGGATGAATTCATCATGTTTTGCTAGCAATTCCTTGTGACGGCGGTCGACCGAATCGACAATGTGACCCAAAACAGTGGCCACGGTCGCCCTGCTGGTCTGACGCTCACCATTCGAGGAGGATGCATGGCGGATTTCGTTACGTGTCAGCTTCGTCCCAGTAGATTCTCTCACGCATTCCCGTACGACTACCCTATCAATCAGACCATACAGAGTATCCTTCACCTCTAAACGAACTTGTAAGTTAGATTCACCGAGAATCCTGCGAAACTGCTCAAACTCCCTTTGCGTATGCTCCCAGAATTGCTTCGCTCTCAGGATAGTCTTACTGGCATTCTGTTTGATGGCATTGAGCTGAACTTGCTGCCTCTCAACAGTTTTCTGATATTCCGCCAGCGCAGAAGCCTTGGTTTGCTGCAGTTCCATTGATTTCTTGAAAGCTTCGTCATATGCAGCCTGAGCTTTGTCATACCTTCGTTGAAGATTAACCATCTCACCCGATTGGTAAAGGTCCATTTGAATCAATTGCACTCTGCGCAAATCTTGTGCGTAGAATGACGGGACGGGAACAAGGGAAAATATCCTTGAATGTCTTTTTGCAGGTTTGGCCTCAAGTACTTCAACACCAACGTCTTCATGATTCATTTGCGAACTGCTTATCTCTCTGCCACTTTCTTCATCACCTAGCTTGTTACCGCCGTCTGCTGGGTCATCATTGAGAAGATCTTCATTTTCAGATTTTTGCGCATCATTACCATCACCCGTTTCCAAAGTCTCCTCGGAAGACTTTTTGTTAAACCAATTGCTTTTACCAATGTTGTCATTAGCTTCATCCTTCTCTTGATTTTCATCAACTGATAGGAAATCACTTCCAGTTTCGATATCCGAATCTTTCTTTTCTGGCTTGCTCTTCTTCTCGCTTCCTTTGATAAAGTCCACACCAGATTCATTCTCTTCGGTCTCATCTACAACGCCCAAATCATCAAGAGAACTACTACGTCGCGAAATCCTCATCTTTCCATCACTTCTCGATTTGTCACCGCCACCGCCTCCTGTAACTTCCTCCTTTTCTATTTGTTCAGAAAACTTCCCTTTCCCACAGTTCTCTTTCGCTTCATTTTCCTCGCTTTTAACTTTGTCACCAGGATTATCACAAGTGCTGTTACGCCGTAAAAACTTTTCGTCGTTCCCTCCATTCTCCTCTCCGGCATCATCAAAGGCAACCTTGAGTCTCAAAATCTTCCCTTTTCCCTTCGAACTTTCTTCCATCGTTTCACTCCTTTTTCTCTTGGCGTCTGCCAATCTCTTCTCCAGATCAAACACCACTCCCTCCCCACCTACTCCTATATCTTCAAAGGTAACCTGGTTTGGAATTTTCGCAGATGTCTCTTTGACCCAGCGTTTCCATTCCAGTGATCGTTCACGTGGGGGAACGATGCGTTTGTTAAATGCATTCATAGAGAAATTGATACGTTGAGTTTCCGCTGATTTTTCGAGGACGAATTCTCCCTCTTCATTGACCTCGTGATCATCAAGGGTGGTTGCAATCGGGTTGAAAGTGTTGATGACTTTGTTATCTGCAGAAGAAACGTCGGTAACGATAGTTTTATCGTAGCCTACTTCGTATTCCACCAATTCTTTCATGAGGGATTGATCGTCGTGATCACCGCGTAGAATCAGGTCAAGTTTGGATGCATTAGCTTTGTGCGAATTTATCGACAGTTGCACATTCTCAGAGGAAGTCACCAGAGCAGCACTCGTATCCTCGGCACTATTCAAGTCATATTTACGTTCGAGACTCTCCAACCTTCTCTTCTCTCTTCGTTCCTCAATCTTTCGCTTCACCTCCGTTTTCCTCTCCTCCCCCTCCACAAACATCCTAACCTCCTCCTCATCCACCAGCCTGACATTTTCGTCCTCTTCCATTTTGAACCTAATGACCTCATCTCCATAGGAAGGAGGCTGAGGCGGAGACACATCGCCATTGTCCATCAAATACGCTACGCGATGTAAGCGTCGAGCGAGGCGGTTGAGAAGACGTCGACGCAACTTCATTCGGAGGTTGAACGAGGCGGAAAGTTGTTTCAAGCGCTCGTCGTCGGCGATGCCTTCATCTAACGATTCGTTGCTTTGTTTTCTTTTCTTAATGGTGTTGGTGGCAATTTCGATCAAGGTATCTTCACCAAACTCGTCTACAATCGATTGGCGCAGAATTCGCAATGCGGAGTTAAGTTTGGATAACGCTGCGATTTCAAGGTCATTGCGCGCCAGTGATCGCTGGAGGTTGGACGGGTGGGAGGGATGGGATTCGGAGGGTGGTACAGGAGAGGATAGTTTACGCGCGGTGGTGGTGCGGCGGGGCGGCATGGTGATTGGGTACAATATGGTATCGCAATGTGTCGAAGTGTGTCGCTGCGGTTTTAGTTTTATTGTTGTTGGCTGCGCGCTGCCCCTGAATTTTTTCGAATTAATTTTTTACACGATTTGAATTTGCTTTTCATCAAACAGAGGAGGTTTTGACAAAGAAGGGTTAACGCTAAATTGCTCCCCTAAACACTTGCTATTGAACCGTGTAAAATATGATCCCTACGTCAAGAGATCAGGTGCCGGTAGGAGTACTTGATGTTCTTCGGTATAAGGATTCTACAACGACAAATTCAAAAAATATTAAGTGAAGTAGGCCACTGCAGATGCCCAGAAGCCAATTGAAGAGGCCTATAAATACATCCCTTTCTGTGAGAAAGAGAAACACTTTCGAATTTGAATGCACTTGAAACTGCCGCCAAAAACATGGTGTCTTCTTGCGTCCCCAACTTTCTTTCTCATGTGTATATCGTCCTGACCCAACGCAGACATGCACTCAGCGAGCACACCAGGCACGTTCAAAACGATCGGGGAAGCGAATGTAGATGCACGCATCTCGGTGTTGGCGTGACAATATAGTACCTTGCTGTGGGGGAAGAGCCCGGCTCGGCCCGCGCGAAACCTGCTGAACAGCTGAATATAACCAGCGTCAAGAATTGTTCTACTTCGCACAAATTGGTTTGAACGAGTAATCACATTTATCTGCTGGAGAGATCTCGTGACTCGAATCTCGACATCATACCATCACCGTTTGGTTCTGCAAATCACGTTTGGTTTGCTCCGAAACCCGATCACTGTTACATATGCCTCTGAAGAATGGATTATCAAACTAAACAAGACAATATCACGGACAACCCATTTTCCCCCACGGTCTCCCGATCCAATTCGTTCGATGCGGCTCGTCGTGTCAACCGATTTCTATCCATGAGCGAGAAGAAATCACCCAGGTCCTCACCTAATATCACGATGGTGGGCGTTAACCCACTATCGGCTTGCCACTCCCAAGAAGGTTTGCGATGTATTCTCCAGACGCCTCCTTTGGAAACGAAGAAATACGTAATTGAAGGAATTCACGGACCCGTTGTCACCGAGAAAGTGCCGATTGGAGCCATGTCGAGGAAGCGCAGAGATCATAAAAGGAGCAGACAGAGGTTTAAGCGTTATGTTGCCGCCAAGCAAAGTGAACGCGCAAAAATGTTCGGCTTGCATGCAATGAGTGTGGATCTACCAATAACCACAGATCATTGCATACCACTCAACGAGTGTCAGACGTACGAGACCCGTGAACCAAGATGCAACGACTCGCCTACGACAATCATGGCCGATCTTTCTACCATTTCAGACCAGACTGACATAAAACGCAAACAAGCTTATTCATTCATACGATTTGAAAGGTGTTCTCTCAAAAGCAATTTCAATAAACATGTTGGTATGAAACCAAAGAAGAGGTTGACATGGTGGGATGACGAAGAGAATGCACACAAGCCCTTTCTACTAAGATCAGATGAAACTTGGGATGATGACGGTTATGATGACAACGCATACGCAGATCGGCATTTGTTTGGGAATAGTGGGTGCCCTCATGACAACGTGAAGGATTTGATAGACAACTACTACGGAAGATTAAAAAACACAGTAGCTGATCTATTTCAAGTTAAGCTACCAGGTATTCAGGCAGAAGCGAAGAGAATCGGGAACAACTCTTTTTTTCGAGACAATTTTGCCTCCTTCAGTGATGATCTCATGGATGAAGATGTCGATGGCAGAGGAGGATGCTATGGTCCTTCACGACAGCTGATTCAGGTCTTTCAGAATGTTTTACCACCGGTTTGTGAGTTCGATACTTTTGCAGTTGGCGATGATGTCTAATGTAGATAATTATTGTTTGTGATGATTCAGAAGACTTGATAATAGGTAATGCTCGAACTTAAAGAAGCACACATTTATGGAAGGCGTGCAGATTTGATATTTACAACGTTTATACTTATTCGATAAGATATCATTGCAAGTGTTCACCACCCGGCTTATCAGCTCTCAGCATACTTATGTGGGTATGGTCTTTTCGAAATGGGCATCATCATCGCGATTCAAAACGAATGAGTTCAACTCTAAAGACAAGAGTGCTCCTCGGCGGAACTACGGGTGGATATCCCGCAATTCCATAATGATAAGGATAAGGAATGGTGGCTTCAACCAATTGACCAACACTCATTTTTGACACAGCAATATCCAATCCTTCAATGACTTGACCACCTCCAAGAATGAACTGAAAGAACTGATTACGACTTCTGCTGGAATCGAACGGAACGGGGCTGTTCTTGTTGTCGGTGATTTCAGCTTCTGTAAATGCTTCATAGTGAATTGTGCATTGATCCCCTTTCTTGGGATAGTTGGTCAAGTCTCCCCTTTTGACAGTTTTTAATAGCACACCTGCGCTAGGTACAATTTCGTTAGAGGGTTTTGCCTTTTCGTTGACGGGCGGAGGAGACGCTGTCGAGTGGCTTCGTTGCTCCTCGTCGTCATTATTGGTTCCAAGATTCAATTCTAATTGACTTAACCGTGAGTAAAGTGACATGATTCAAATCCGCGTTGTACCTTAAGGTATGCGGGATTGATATCAATTATTAAGATTCAAATGGCTCAAATGAAAGTGAAAGAATAGAAAATCAAAAACTCGCAATATAAAAATTACGAAGACTACCATGAACTCTGTCGCACAACCTATGACTATAAATGGTGATGCATATACCTACAATCTTCTTCTTACGAGTAGTGCAAGCTTCTGGTTGGGGTTATCGATTAGACGACTGAAGACTGACCCAAGAAGAGTAATGGCAGCAATAGGGAGACAATCCTTCCTGGTGAGGACTCCATGACAGCTATCATCAACATCATACAATTTCCCGCAATTTCCACCAATTCTACCAACGAAACGTGTATGACATGTCCTAAAGTAGTATCAATATCACGGGTGTACTTCGTAACTTTTTTGAATATTGACCATAAAAATCGGCCATGTATACCTGTGATCATCTTACCGATTTTTGGCACGTGTATTATTCTCATGCCACCACTTTTCCCGCCAATTTTACTCATTCATTCTGGTAAGATGCCAGGGACCCAAGTGCAAATTGATTTTAACCATGAAATGTGATGTGTAGTGAGTTTAGCGGCACATCACCATTTCTCAAGAACCACACGGAATTATGGGTAGCCCAGCATATGGGCATTTTGCTCGTACAAAGGGGAAACTCATTCCCATGAGCTTTAACACATAAAATTGGTTTCGCAGCCAAAAACAGAAATGTTTGTCAAAGAGGTGAAATTATGTAAAATGAGACGATCACATTGATTGCCTTAGAACCCAATTTTTATGGTAGACATATTAATATCATCCCTTTAGTAGGCAGGGGCATCAAAGGCATGTCAAAATGCTTGTGAACAATTATTGATAAAAACATCCTGCAATGGAGGAAGTATATTGGCAAGGTATATTTGGATGAAAAGGATACCATGAAGATGTCAGAACTGCTGTTATGCTTCTGTAGTTGTACAAACGATGCCAGAGTTTGGGATTTTGTGTATTTTTATTTATTCCCATGATGTGTCACGTAGATTTCACATGAATGATCGTGAGCTGCGAAGACATAAAGTTCATAATAATTCTAAAAATACCACCAGTGTAACCAAAGTTACACGGTAGGGCTACTGGCCATCAGTATTTTTATTAGCATAACTACCATTGTACTAGCTCTGCATCCCCTAAAACAATTCAGTTTTTCAGACCCACGAGTCCCTTTGATTTGTCTTTGCCCCCAAAGGCTGGCATCAAGAGGATCACTTTTTGGCCTCCCCGGAATATGCTGATGAGTTTCCCAGGGGGTGTGAGAGGAGTTTGCAGAATTGCATGTGGTTCCATTAGGTAACATTATGCCGCTGAGCATGGAGGACACATGCACCGTCCTCTATCTGTTCATGGGCACAGATACTGCCCAGCAAGTCCCCACTCTTGATGACAGATGCCTGAGAAGATGCCGCTCCCTGGCTCCACAGCAAAGAGTATTGATTCAGCATATTCCAAAAAGGGTGCTCTCTCCTCCTCAGAGGATGAACTGTCTTCAGAAGGGACTCCAGTGGATGAGGGCACAGGAAAAAAACCTGCAAGACATGTGTTCCCCGCTAGTTCTTACCCCAGCTGTAAAATTGATGCCAAAAGTCCTAGATGCGCAATGTGCCACCTGACCACAAGGATCAGTGAAATGGCCATTGATGCCAACTGCATTATAATACCTGATTTTGGGATGATGGACACACCGGGGCCTACAGGTGCCATGTTGGAAATAAAGTGCTCGAGGAACCCTCTGTCATACTGGATGTCAAGCAGCAATGAATGAAGCGCCCAATCACAGGGGTGGTGAACAACAAAGAAATGCCCCCCCAAGATATGCAGGGAATGCTGATGCACCATCAGATGGTGGCAGGGCTGGTGGTGAGGAGAAAATGGAAAAGGACCAAGAAGACAGGGATGAACATGAAGAGATGGATTCCAAAGAGTTTGGGGAAGAGGACTCTGTGGAATGTTGAAATGGGAAGCGGTATACCCCAAAGACCACCAAGGGGAAAGAAATAGTGAGAATGCTTACTGATTTTTGCTGCCTCTCCAATTCCAATGCCAAGGTCATTGCAGTCTACCTTGGCATGTCTACAATGGACAAATTGGCTGACTTTCTTGAAGAGCACTGAAATGATACATTTGCTCAGTGGCAGAAGCACCAAACCTGTCCGAATGGCACAGAGCAGCAATTGTCCTATCCCCACCACAACAAGATGGGATCCAGTGTGTGATATGGGCTTGCCATTATCACTGTTGAATATCCTGGCCCACAGGTGCATTACTGCAACCAGGCAACACAATGCCCCAATCTCTATGATCCATTTTCTCGAAAACAAACATTTTGTGCCCATTCACTTGCAGATGGCAGAGAACATGGCAAGATATCCCTCAAGAGCATGCCCAAACTGATGGACATACCAAAGTATAAGTCCACATCAAGCATGTTGAAACATATTGGTCATTTCAAGTTGTACCAGTCCTCACAATACAAGGTTGAAGGGTTTCCCCTTGATTACATTGTGAGGCCAATGCTTGCACATATTCCATGAACTATGATACAGCCTCAGTCTCAAAGAGGGAATATTCTTAATCACTTTCCCGACTTCTTCCAATTTGATGAGGCCAACTTTAATAGCCATCATTTTTTCTGTATTGTTCTAGACAGGTGAAACCATGAGGTGTGGACAAAGAATCCGACCTACATTGGTATGTCAGAAACCGGTCATAGTGCCAGCAGCCAAACTGACATGTTCAATTGGGATGATGAGATTATGTTCAATCTTGCCTGTGATGCTTTCAAGACTCTCCTAGAGCCATCGTGTTCCCCAAAATGGCATGAAGCACCATATCAGTTGACAAGCTTTCTTTGTCTGCAAGGTACAGTTTGTGGACATTAACACTGCCTAACAAGAATGTGACCTGGCCCATGAGATGATCCAGAAGATGCAGTATAAAGGGGAGTCCCAAAAATGGAATTGGGAGAAGCACTGTGCAAAATTCCACCAACAGATCCAAGTTATCGATGAATGAACGATGGCTGGTCTGGCCATCCAAGTGTCCAAAGAGGATAAGATTAGTGTTTTCCTCACAACGATCCCCAAAGACTGCAAGAATAGGCTTAGGGCATTATAGAGGGCGACAGATTCCAGCTTCCTACTCTGATTGGTGCTGTTGTCCCTCACCTCTCATTGTCCATTGAGTCACAAGAACAGGGTGCACCCAATGCCAAGCACATTATCGCCAATAGCCATTTGGGTCCTGGACAGCATGCTGGCAAATACTGTTGAATGGGAATAACCCCTAGTACAACTACAGGGAAGTGTCACCTCAAAGCAGAAAACTGGTGGAAACCATTGAGGGCCTCCATTATAATGAGAGCATCTGGAAAGTCATGACAAAAGGCAGAAAAACAAGGTCCTATCATGTCACCAAGCTAGAGCTCACAGCAGGTGCCAAAGCTGCTACAACCATGGGATCGAAAGTCAGCATGTCTGAGGTGTCAGACAAGATTAATAAGTTGGCTCATGCTGTTACAACCCTCAATATGACGCCTGGGGATTGCAGCCAGTCATTGAACCACAACTCTAGTTCCCGTCAACATGGGGACTGCTCCTGGTCGGAGAGTTCAAGTCACTCCCATGCTTCCAATCAGACGTGGGATGCACAGTGGGCACTGTAAGCATAAATGGTCCAAGCACCTAGGATCAGGGCTCAATAACCTTGGAGGGATGCAACCCGGTGGGGTTAGCATTGATGTTGATGTTGATGTTGATGTTGATGTTGATGTTGATGTTGATGTTGATGT
>JALLPD010000920.1:0-12483 GCA_036940065.1 Cyclotella cf. meneghiniana
GGAAGAATCCTCGGACTGTACGATGCAAAATCGAGGTTTCACGGTGCCTCTCCAATAGCAGGGTTGATATAGCAAAACATGCAACATATACCGAATGTGACTGTAGAGTGAATTTTCCGGTGATGCTTGCTTGTACGTTGCCAGAGCAACAGTCACACATTCAACAGAATATGAAGACCCGACTGCATGGAGGCCCAGTGAACCTCGATGCACATGCAACTGTCTTATTGTCCGAAATAAATGGCTCTAATGGTGCTTGCATTGCGGCTCCTGCAAAAAATTCACTGGCTAAAAAAGACTCAGCTGCTTGTGTTGATGACTTGCAGAAACCTTTTCATAGAAAAAATGGATCTAGAGCAAGCAATACGAGAAATAAAAAATCTGACATCTCGCATGATTCTTCATTTATAATGAAGGACGCTGCAAATCCGACGACTGGTCTCAAAAGTGCACTTCGTCCCAGTCAAAGGAATTCTATCTCAAGGACTTCATCCGCAGATATCCAACAGGTCCAGCGTGAACATTCATTTTCACGTTCATCATCAGTTTTACTGAACAAACACGAAGAGAGCTTTTGCTTTGAACATGAGGCAGCTCCAAATGTTAGTAGAGGAACTGGCACTTCAACTTTTTTGGGTACTGCAGGCAGCAAACTAAAGGGTTATCTTAACTCGTACAAGAAACAACAATCTCATCAAGAGGCACACGATAAAGGTGGATATGTTTCGGACACAAAGGCTCCCACGTATCAGTCAAGTTTGAAAATCGGCAGCTCCCATGTTACTAGCGAGAAAAATGGAATATCTTCCCGCGAGCTGTATAGACGTATGTCTGCCCCTGCTTTTGGTGGTAGAAGGCTTGATGATAAGATTAAAAATGAAGTTGTGAAACGTCATGCGAAGTTTTCCAGCAATCAGTCGTGTGCCAGCGGTATGGATGAAACCGCCGTCAGTTCTTACAGCATCAAGACAAAATACAACACTGTTTTACAGGATGTAGCATACAATCAAACAAAAGAATTTGCGAAAAAAATCAGCGAAGAAAAGTTTGTTCCTCACGATTCAATTGTGATTCAAGTGTCTGATTTACCATGGATTGACAATCGGCCAGGCAGCAACTTGCAGGGGAGATATTCAGGTCCCGTAGACGAATCAATGCAACCCAACGGGAGGGGCACGGTGATCATTCGCGGCAAAGAAACACTGCACTTTCAAGGAGTATTCGAGCATGGAAGCTTAATGTCCCACTTAACCTGTGATGATGAAAGACCGCCTCCCACAATCAGTGCTAGAGTAGAAAGGAGAAACTCCGTGTCATCTCTCGGCTCCAACAACACAGGCAGGGCACCTAAAGAACCCCCAGGAAGAACGATTGACCACCCTTCAACTGACTATGTTCAAAAAAAGAAGGCTGAAAAGCAAAAGCACACAATGAAAACACCCACTGCCCAACGAACATTTTCCAGTGAAATTTCTCATCACCAAATGAATGTTCCACTCACTTTAACCTGCGAGAAGAACGAAACGAAAAATGCACCCTCGGCCTCATCAAAATCGTTTGAACGACAAAACTCCGATAAGCGATCTACTAAGTCAAAACAAAGGTATAGTCTCGGTGATGTCGCACGTACCCCAAAACATATGATCATTCACAGATCCAATACTGAGGCCATCCACTCGGCCTCTCTTTTGAAACAGTACGAACAAGCATTTCTCAAGAGATCAAATGGGCTTTGGACCCTCGCCATTTTGGCAGATCGGTCGCTGCAGCCTACCCAACGAGATTCTTCTCATTGGTACTCGGAGTGGGAAATTGATTCTGCAACGATGGACTTAGAAGAGAGCATGCTATTTGTCATCAATGAACACGGGGCAACAAAAACTGTTGGAAGAAAGCTTTGGGGTAAATTTGTTCGCCGCATGAATATTCACGAGATTGAACAGACTGTTAACGAGAATGGCACGGAGAAAAGTTCATCTGCAAAAGGTGACATACGAGCATCAACATGAAACGAGGAGTAGTGACAACTATACCCGACAGCTCGACGATTATGTAAATTTTATTACCACGTGGAAGCGTCAGTTAATCATAGAAGATGACGGAGATGGAGTGTGTCAGCTGTACTGATTGGTATTAGGGCAAGAAATGAAAATATTGACGATAGTCAAACCTGAATTCGGCAGCTTAAGCAAAGAAGTTGATTTTGTGTTCCTTAGTGTTTTATGTATTAGTATCTTCTGTCGTAACAGAATACAAGCCCCTTCTCGTTGTGGATGACTACCACCCAAGTCTACCGCCCGCCTGTAAACATATGTTACTCTAAAACCCTAAAGCCGAATGAACTCCAGCAGTATCCGGTGCCAACAGCAACCCTCGCTCTATTTCGTCTACGAATCCGCGAAAGTCTTCATCGTGAGCAAGTCTCACAATGTAGGACAGAATTTCATCTTTGCGACGAATCTGTCTCAAATTTTCCATCGTCATACAAACTCCCTCTTCGTCACTGACGGTATCTTTCTCTCCTCTCCCCCAAGACGAAGTTCTCGCACTAGTCACCCTCTGGTCTCCCATGATTGAAGAACGTCGCCTTTTCACCTCTCGCAACTCATGGCAATAATATTCCCTCTGATCCATCCCATTCACGAAGCCGAGATCACCAGGTCCCGCTCCCCTCTTGAGTGAAGTCGTTTCCGCATCATTAGACATGGATCTATAGAAATAATCTCTATTGAAGACGATGAGTCGATCGCAGAACTCTATGCAGTCTTGATCAGTTTTGAATTTGAAAACAATGGCGCCCATTCCCCGACGAGTGGATACTAGGAGGGTGTTTAGGCGTCGCACCAATAGGGCATTGTTGTTCCATCCGTCCGGCCCGGGAATATCAGAGGCGTAATGATTTTGATTGGCATTGGCCGATGCCGCGTGCGTGTCGTTGTCCGTGATAGCTCCGTCGTCTTGACCAGGCGCGACGGTGGCAGCGTCGGACTGACTCTCCGCACGACGCAGCGGCTGCCCACCCGACCTCTCCCACGGAGTATGCTGTTCAAACAATCGAATCCTCAGTCGCATCTTCCGAACTTCTATGCACCCCTCCCGTGGAGCCGCGGTGATTTCTTCTTTGAGTGTATTTTTTTTGGACGATAGCGCTTCCATGTCGGGATCGATGTAGACCTCCCAGCCTCGATGGGATTGAAGGCGGTAGACGAGGACGGGCCACCGCTCGCGTATTCCTCGATCGTTGTAGTGAGAGGGATTCGGTGCCGTGGATGTCTTGGTGGATGCCATGTTTGTCGTCAATCTGTCGTCATTGGCACGCACTGGTGGCGGCGGCGACGATAATGATACCTTATTATACGATACCTGCAGGATACCATGCTGTAGTATTATATATATCTGTGAAGGCGGAGGATGGCGGCTTTACTTGGCTTGTTGCCACTGTCAAGAAGTCTGGGGAATGTAACGCAATTGGAAATTGGTGGGTAAGGAACTCGTAAATACTGGTGAGGCGCGACTTTCCCCCCTATTTCTTATCGTTATTTTTTGGAAATTACTTGCTTGGCGCCCATCAAGCCCACTTCTTACACGTTACAATACCCCCCATTTGACAGCACCCTACCATACCTGCGTGTAGCTCCGTGTGGCTGCGTGCCACAGTGACCTCTAGCTACCTCTATCACAAACAAATTCTCGAATTTGTGACGAGTGGGACCTCTAATGGGACACGCCCCTAGAGAGAGTCAAGCTGGCTCAAGGCATCTCATGCCTCGTCCATCTGTTGGAAGTCTTCTCCCTTGGCAGACCTTTGCCGAATGAGACATCGCCAAGACATCGAAAACTATGAAAGAAAACCAAGGCCTCCGAGAGTACATTGAGCGGCTCGGCCTGCCGCCCGGCTGCCTCTCCACCATAACTGAAATGTACAACCAAATGGCTGGGCGAATCTGGGTCATCGAGAACTCTTATGCCATGAAGAAAAAGGATTCGCATCTCATAATCTCTGCCGCCAACTTGGAAAAGATAGATAAGACGGATGGAGTTTCTCGCTGGAGCGAGCTATCACAATGTATTGATTTTCATACCAAGATGGCAGCGCAGTGTCGAATACCATCGAAATACTGGCTTGTGAATGAACCGGAGGGGGACTTGCCTAAGCGATTTTCTCTAGGCTGGGGTAAAGGTGAAGAAATTAGCCGCGAGTCAGAGAGGGTTACTCAAGTAATGAAAGACGCAAAGCTTGATTCAAAAGCGAATCAATTGGCTCGTCAGCTCCGAAACATTGAAAAGTATGTTTCAAAGGAAGCCTCAATTCTCATGGGAAAGGATAAATTTATCGGAGTGGTGGTATGCACGCAGGGAGAGCCTACGGATAAGAAGGGGGACAAGGGAAAGGATGTTCTTCGAGATTTCCTCAAGAGTCTTGCTTCTCTATCGGACTTGCCAGTGAAAACTGTCTTTCGTTTGTGTACAGACAATGACCTGGTTTTAGATTTTTATAATACATTGGATGTCAATGAGAAATGCGATGTGTTGGACGATTTCTGGGGAGAAGTAAGAGATATCACGCGTTGATATTGTGCAGGTGATATGACATATCTGATGCTCTTCTTGTAATGTTGACCTAATATTATCAACAGGCAATGGAAGTTTATTTACACAACCCATGGTTGACCTACGGGATCGGGATACATCGATTGAGAGAGGCTTCCTTAGCGACTGATTTGATGGACAATTTAGACGAGATTTCTTTCACTCTCGAAGAAATTTACGAGTTCTGCGTGGATTTTTTTATTGGAAAAAATTCAGACACACCCCTTTCAAATCCGTGCTACGACTTCCCTGGGTTTATTATTGATCTGCGAAATATATTACAGCGTCAGGAGCTTGTATGGAATCCTGTGAAAAACAAACTATGCCCATGGGTAGATGTTGACAAGTTAAATAAATTGTTTCGAAGGACATCTATGACGGGGAGAGGCGCCAAGAGAGCATCTTTCTGTCGTGGCACATCATCAATAAACGCTCCGCAAGAGGACACGCAGAAAAGTGACATGCAGAGCCTCGGCCGAAGAGTTAATTCCACGCACCACAAACTACGCCGATGCCACACTACAAGTGTCCCGCAAGCCACACCTCTTCCAAAAACTCCTCTTCGGAGGGCAAACACTGTCTGTTCGGGCAAGAAATCGGCAAATTTGTCTGCTGAAGGAAATGTGACTAGGGAATTCCCTGGAAAAGTTATGACACAAACAGAACCAAAAGATCTCGACGAAGCAATCAAGAGGTGGTCTCATCCCACCACGGAGCTTGCTCCGTTGGAAACTCTTCTTGTTGAAGTGCCCAAACTTTTTCCAGTATCAAACGGCTATGTCGAAGATCATGAATATTTTGATAAATGGAAAGAGTTTTCAGAGGATGCGTTTTCTGGAGAGAGTGGTGAGGAAAAGAAAGAGTTGTTGAGGCGAGCTGCCAGGAAAGCAAGATTGTTTCTTCATCCAGACAAATTACCCCAAGATTTGACTGACAGCCAACGTCATCTTTTCAAATCAATTTGGAATGTTCTGTCGAAGTCAATTTATAAAACAGAGGCTACCATCAAAGTCGATTTGGAATGTTTTTCAAGGAGTAACTTTTAGACTACGGTCAATATAAAATCCTGTGGTAGTATAAGCTTAAGTCACTTTTGTTGCCTATCTCCTTATTACCTTGTACTAACCAAGTATTGTTTCCTTCCCACTAGTTGAAACAATACCACTTAAAAAATGACAGGAGAAACAACAGATCGAACCTCCAATACCATTGAAACAAGAATTTGAAACCTAAGAAGATAGTCACAATAGAAGATGTAATTATAAATAACAGTGGTGATAACAGTCAATATTGTCAAGTCTTTATCCAACATGCTAATTTCCTTATTGGGCATCACAGAGAAGCTTAAGAAGATAGAGAGGTCTCAGTGGCATGGTCTTACACATTGTACCTTAGCTTTGTCTTAGTCTCTTTCAGCAAATATCTCTCCATACCGATTGAAGATGCAGACAAGTGTCATCGTCTTGTTATCACACACATTACAAGAATGACAACACATGAAGATAAAGGAAAAAGTCCCTTATACTCTTTTTGCTTTGAATGGAGGTGATATTGTATTGACCGAATTGGTCAATTCATTGAGAAGATGATGAGAAAACAAAAGAAGAGGAAGTGAAGGACTGCCAGAGTGAGCCAATAGAAGAGGTACTCAAAGCAAATATGAGGCCTGTTAATTATGCCTTGCAACTTCATTGAGATATTTTCCCATGTTACTATGCACAAAGAATGAAAGACTTTTCAAGATGGTGATGCTTTGTAACATTGCATTGTGTTGATATCTACAGGTCAAGCCATAAAGTTTCCATATTTTCCAGTGGTTGGGAACCACAGTTTGTTTTTTGTTGTGTTAAATCCAGGAGGCAAGACGAGTAATGACACCTTTTTAAATAACAATGGCTCAGTGAAAAAAGAATCTTATTTTGTCAAGAGAATCAACACCCATGAAGGTAATCCCAGTTTAACTCCAAGCAACAAATCAAATTGCTTGATGCCCCACCCCTATTTCTTGTTTCCGTTCCTGTATTGATGTGAACAGAAGTCATGAAAATTAAGTGATGGCTGGAGGTAGTTGGAGGCAAGAGGAGTTATAACACCTTTTGAAATGATGGATGGCCCAGTCAAAAAAAGAATCTTGTTTTGTCAAAAGAGTTGACATCCACAAAAAATGAGGCACTATAGTTGACATGGCTACATTCTCAGTTTAACTCCAAGCAACCAATCAAATTGCTAGATGCTCCACCCCTATCACTCATATGTCCCACCCCTGGCACTTGTTTTCTTCCCCAGTGATGGCTGGAGGTGGATGGGAGGCAAGAGGAGTAATAACATCTTTTAAAATGACAGATAGCCCAGTGAAAAACAGAATCTCATTTTGTCAAGAGAGTCAGCACCCACGAAGGATGAGACATCACAGTTGACATGACCACGATCCCAGTTTAACTCCAAGCAACCAATCAAATTGCTAGATGCTCCACCCCTATGGCTCATTTCCTTCCATGCATTGATGTAAAAAGATGCTGCAACATGATGGCAGTACTTTGTTTCCTGCTTGGTTGTGTGGGAGGAGGTAATTTGCACTATTGCACAATGTGTTAGTGATATAATATGGTACATAATACCTATTGATATATGTAGCTACAATGGTACATAATCCCTTTTAGTATATGTAGCTATCATATATATATCATTCAATATTGATTCAAACATTGCCAAACTTATCCACATCATTGTCCATTGCAAGCACAGCAGCCATTGTCCAGTTGCACCCCTCATATATACCATTGCCATGATGTAGAACCTCTATTCTGTCACTTGCATTATAGGAGATTTGTGTACAAGCATGAGTAATGCAACTGATTACAATGGGGCCAACACATGCTATGTCAGAGAACACTCCTCAGCAACCCCCTCTCCTTCAGAATGGCCAACAGAAATAGAACTGTGTGGATCTTCCTTCTGCACTCCCGCTTCCCCCTCTCCAAATTCTTCTTATTGACCACCACCAATTATCCCCCCTACCGATTCATCATCATTTCTGGAATCCATTTATACATCATCAATCTCCCTTGAGAATTATCACATATCCAAGAAAATTTTCAATCCAAATCCACACAGGTGACCCCACATCCTCTTCATCCAAATTATCCCCTGCCCATTGCCCCACCCCTTTACATGTTGTCGCTTGAAACAAAAAACACTAATTGATCAAAATCGACATCAAATGCCAATTCCTGTTCTACCCACACTCTCCCCCCTCTTTGCCCCCCTCCTATTATATACAGGAATCCTCCACGTGCAATTCAATCTTTCCATGCTATTGATCGATCAGCATCAAATGGTTTGAGAGCATCCTTGTTGAACTTGAATTTCCCATCAGCAGTGAAATCGTCTACAGATTATTCATGTGCTGCCCCAGCAACAATACCACTCTTCCATACCCGATTCAAACCCATCAACATACTCAACAGCATCATCCTTGACATCAAGTCAACAACCTACCAAAGAATCATCACTAGTGCATTTTGCAAATCTCTCTCTCTCTCATCACTGTTGCCTCCCTCCAAGGATTACAATCCCATATCAACACCCAACTCAATTCTAGATTCTCATGATATCATGGGGATAATAAATGGAAAATCCCCTGAATTGTTGTATCTTCCAAATAATTTTCTTCCATCAAAGAAACACCAATGCGATGAAAGACATGGCAAAAAATTGGACCTATGCAATTCAATTTGACAGAAGTCTTCAAGAGAAAAGTCCAAATGACTCTCAGATGGAATCATTCTTGAAAAGGATCAACATGTTTTATGAAGAAGTCAATGATTATTTGACCAGATGTCTTTTATCTCACCTGATGGTAGGTTGTAATATTTTTCTTTCAATGGGTGTAGTGAAATATCCTCACTGCTACCTTCTTCTTCATTCGAATTCAGAAAAGAGCACACTTTTACAATCTCAATATAGCAGGAAGCAGTATGGACAGTATCAACACAGCTGTGCTATCATCCAGTCATATTCTTGATGACGATTATCTTGTTCAAAGTTTGGATATTATAAAGCATCCTCTTAAGAAGGAGAGGGCATGATTTGATTGAGTCAAAAGAGCTATTGAAACAAAATTCAAGGTCAAGTTTCCTGATAACAAAAAACATTTTCTTTATAGGATTTCAGACTATCTTTTCAAAAATACATTCAATCAAAGGATAAGAAGGGGTATGCTGCAGAATGTTGGGGGAGTATGGTACGAGCAGATTTATCCAAAAATAGGTCATGATAATCAATCAGAAATGAGATTTACCACTCTCTTCAATGGTCCAGTAGATGTTGAGAAGAATACAATTGCAGTTCTGGGATTTCCTTATAAAGGGTATATTGTGAGGAGAGCGGGTGGTATCCCAAGATACCTTCCAACAAAAGACAAGCTCTCAAAGTCCATTCAATTCTTTCCTGAGGACCAATTTGTTGATCAGATCAAGGAATATTAAAGAAGATTGCATGTTGGAACTGAGGTGGAAACGGAACATTGAGATTGTTACTTTTTCGTAGGGTTGGTTTTTTTCATCCCTTTCATGTGATCTGAACATGACAAGAAATGATCATGAACAGCATGGTTTAGAATGTTTTGAATCAAAAAGAGAAAGTAAAGATGATGATGAAGCAAAGAAAATTAGTGTGCAACCTGAATCAGGAGTGAAAAAATGTGTCTCTTCAGTTGCCAATGATTTGGTCCTATTTGGGATGACATCAATTTGAAGGATGATGGTGTTGTTGAAAGTAGGGAGAGAGCTTGCAAACCTGTGGTGGGGCATTATACAAGTGAGTGAACATGTCATTTTATCAAAATATTTGCAGTGTAGAATGCACTCAAAACATGATCTTACTTTCAATCTTAACAATGAAGGTGATTATGATTTTGAGTACTCCGACATTGGCTTTTGTCAAGAGGAGTCTCTTGTAAGTCCTGACATCACTGCAAATCAGTTATCAGTTGTTACAAGTGGCATCATAACCACTCATCAAGATTCAGATGATAGATTAAACCTATCAAATCAGGGGAATAAATGGGAAATAACAAAAGGCAAGTGTAAGTGTATCAATTATGAAACTGTATGGTTTTGTGTGATAGATGAAATGCATTCTCAGATGGCCGAGTGATGAATGCTTGAACAGACAGAACATTTTGACATTCAGTGCAGTCACTTCAATATCTTTGACAAAGAAACATGGAAAGACTTTGTCACTCCCCTGTAAGTATGTCATGAAAAGTGGCACCATGATCTCTATGTGGCAATAGACCACTCATGTCGTATCATTTTCTTTCATAAATTGCCCTCAAATTAGACAAGAAAACAGATGCAGGGGTAGCTCTTCCACCTTCTTCTGGTGAGCAATTTGTAGACAAAAAATACATGTCCTTTAAATATTAAAGAAAACAGATTCATCATCCAATCGATTACATATACTGATAGGGATCACAGACAAAGAAAGAAAAGAATTCATGAGCGGGATGGTATCTGAGAAAACTGCTGACATCAAAGGAGAAGATGATGAGAAATTCTTTGTGGAGAAGATTATCAAAATGAGTGTAAACAAAGAGGGGAGGGAAGAGTTTCTTGTGAAATGGGTTGGGTCCCCTCTGAGTGAGGCTACTTGGGAACCATTTGAAAATCTTTCTGGAGAGGAAGCATGTAAGTATGAAGTTATTCTTATTCATACAAACTCAATCCTTGTTAACATCATTGTGCAAAATAACCTCATTAAAGATGAAGGGGCCTTGGCAATAAGAGGGGAAAATGGGGCAATCTCATCCAAGGTAAAGTGATGCATACATCTACTGTTAATTTTCATTGTGACATTATAGACTGTTCATTCTTCTTGTGACATAATGATTTTGGTTTTTCACTTGAGAAAAAGAAAAAACCAAGTAAGAAGAGGAAGAAGAAGGGGTTACAAAATGAAGTAAGTGTGAAATAGCAACCATTTTAATATTTTTTCATCACAATCATGACAGATTTTTTGAGAGAGCAAAGAAGAAGGGGTTGGAAGTTGACATAAGTGTGCACACTAAATTATATTGTCAATGAAGTTGTTAATGAATTCACTGCTTGCATGAATCCATTTCCCATATTATATAGACATCTGAAGAGAGAAAGAAGGTGATGGCAATTGATGTAAGTGTGAGGATCTAATGATGACAACTATATGAGACAAAAGAATGGTCCAGCTTCATTTTCAACCTTTGCTTGAAATGTTTTACAGACATCTTGCGAGACAAAGGAATTACTAATTGATGTAAGTGTGAGGAAACTGACATTGCATCAGTCAAAGAATGAAATAACATCAGTCAAAGTGTGAAGTTTTAATGATTTCTTTATTTGCACAAATTTTCTACATATTATAGGCATGTGAGGGGAGCAAAAGTAATTATCAACTGTAAAGGTGAGCAATGAATATAATCCTTCATTTAATGATGAACTCTTGCATCATACAGCATCACACTTGATACTATTCTAATAGTTTAGGTGTTGAATGTCAAAATAGATGTGAACCAAAAGGAAAAGAGGTAAGACTGGATTTTGGTAGAACTACTTGTGAAATTTGATCAACTGAGCCACTAACAAATGTCATACTTTTTTGCAATAAAGGTAAGTGCTAGAATCGGTACACAAATTAAATATTTCTACATGAGAAATCATTTTTCTACAACTGTTTTGCATAAATTTACAGGGAGGAATATGTGGGAAAGGATTGGAGAAGTATCACTTTCAGACTGGACCATGCCATTCAATTGAAAAAGAACACCGATTTTGTATTCATGTGTCAAAGAGCAAAAAGAGGAGAATGTCAACATGCTGCTTGTCATGAATGCCAAGAGGAACATTCAAAATCCCATAAGAGATCAAGAGGTGGTGTTCTGAGTGAAGATGAGTTGATCTGGTCTTGTCATCATGATCTATGCAGTCTACGTTATTTGCTGATGACTGTTGGTGTACCAGAGATTACTTGGGAGGTCAACAGTGGTCAGAACATGCCATGGGTCGTGTTTTCTGTGAGAGGTGTTTACTGTGGAGGATCAGGGAATGCTGATGTTTTGTTTTGAGATGGGGGTGTTTGATTGGCCTATGAAATTAGCCCAAAAAAATATTAAGTAATGAAAAGAAAATGATTTATGTTGCAACAAAGGAATTATTTTCTGAAATTTTTAAAAATTTGATTGTGTTGAGACAGATTGTATGTACATGCTACTCCTACCATCATGGGTGGCCCGGATAAAAAAGTATTTGTTAGTCATATTCTAAGTAAAGAGATTTGACTCCAAATCAATTATAATTCTGTTAGATAGTCTGTTAGCAACAACAGATGTTGTTAGTTGAAATGTTACCAACTGCAAAAAAACATCCACAGTTATAGAAGAAAAAAATTACTAGCATTTTTACTAACAAATGCAATTATGGCTAAATTAGGCACGGTATAAATCCTACATTAGTTTGTTAGTAAGAGATTTTTTCATTTACAGTCTAGCTAACATCTCATTTGCAGTGCAGTGGAATAATACTCTGTTCCCCATGGTCACAGTGTAACACTTCCTTGTACCCCTCAGGCACAGTGTAACACTTCCTTGCACTCCAAGTGCACATTGGAACACTTTATCACACCCAATCTGCACATGGTAACAATTCCTTACAAGCCTCAGGCGCTGTGGAATGCTTCCCCGCATCTCACAAGCAAGTTTGGACAGTTTTTCACACCCAGTGGGCATGTTGAAGTGCTTCTTTGTACCCCAAGGGCACAATGAAGCACTTACTCTCACCCTAATTGCACAGGGGAAACCTCCCCACACCTCAAAGGAATGTCAAAGGACTTGTTTGCACTCCATGGACACAGTGGAAC
>JALLPD010000921.1:0-16584 GCA_036940065.1 Cyclotella cf. meneghiniana
GATCAGCAGTAATTTCTGACAGAATTCAGAATTCTGCAGAATTCCGACCGGAATTTGGAACTTAGAAACAGGGTTCTGATTTGTCAATTCATCAGCAAGCTTCAACCTTGTGTCTCTGACTCCAATCATGCAACAATTCTCACCACTTCTGTCATTTGATGATGCAGACCTAGTGAGTCACATTCTTTGAATGGTCCCTAGTAACTGGCAAGGCCAGTACAACCTCAGTGCATCAATACACCAGAGTGTTTGGAAGCTCTTAGAAGCCCTCAAACAAATTGAAAAGGCCTCCATGACCAACAGGTTTGTGAACGGCACAAGACTTCTTCACAGTCCAGTGACTCCTCCAAAAGGAAGATGGTTTTGTTCAAGGAACGAATCCCAAAGAAGCACCTCATGAATGTTAAGCACTGCATTCTATGCAAAAAGCATGGGGATGCACACACAACCCACAACACAAAGGAGTGCCACAAGTACTAGAAGGAGGGTACTCCAGGAAAGGATTTTACCAGGTGAAAGGCACGTAGACTTTTGTATGGTACTGAGACTTCTCATCGCAGTGGCAGAGCGTAGACACAACTTTCTTTGAAAATTGAGATGTGGAGCTCAAGCAAGCACAGAAAAATTGTAAAGGCCATCATGAAAGTGACAATGATGACTCCAACATGTCCTGAAGAGTTGAGTGTTGCAGTATTGAGGAATATATGTTAGAAAATAAGAAATATTAGAGTATAGAGTAATATACAGGAAGTTAATACTTACCCCAGTCCAAATAAAACTAACACTTGTGCTAATTCAAAATTAATTCAAAATTAAATAATAGCATTAATTTAGACGTTTGATGCACAGCAGAATGAAATAAACTTAATGAAAAATTGAAACCTTCAATTTGAAACAAACAAATAGATGATGATACCATGTTATAGCAAGATCAAGATAATCTTGCATCAAAAATTGAAGATGATACACAGAGTGAGATAACTACTGAACACTAGGACTCAGAAATGACAGATTCCTTTCTCAATAGTGTGATCTCTTCCTTCACAAGTCATACAGAAGAAGAGTCCCTGCTGTAGTTGCAGAAGCAAGGTACCATTTAGCAAACAAAAATCAATTTCCACAGAAACATGTTCAATCTGTCGAAGTCACCCAAGTAGCAATGTCATCAAGATCCTACTAGATTGTGGATCTGATGGTGACTAGATCTTCCATGAAAAAGGAACATCCGTGCATTTTCACTACTTGACTAGGCAGGCACCAACCTCATGGCACATGTCAAATGGAAGCTTCCTGACCAAGGGAAGGAGCAAAGTCAACATATTTTTTATTACTCAGGTAACACCAGATGTTGTGCAGTATGATAAGACAAAAATGACTAAACTGATGCATGACTTCATTCTTGGTTGTAACACCATGAAAGAGTTAGAAGTTGTTCTAGATTTTTGAACAAAAGAGACAACTATTGATGAGATCATTTTGTCAATGAGAGGCATCAATAGTCAGACCAAGTCAAAAATTGATAAGGCCTGGGTTGTACCTAACAGCATGGCATATAAACCTAGCAGTGCCCAAGATGCAAAATAGAGAATAGTTCATATCCTTGATGCTAAACATGAAAAGGCGCACCTCCCATCAGTTGTTTGCTCCAATTATACTCACCTAAGTCTCCAAGATCACAGAATGTGAGGAACTGTTTGATGTGACACTATATTATTGAAAACTGAACCCGTCTCCCTGGACTTCAATGAAGGTGCTGAGCCATATCATGGCAGACAGTTTCCAGGACCAAGATTGTACACTGAGACCATAATTAAGAATTGAATAGGCTCTGGTCAGCATCAGAATGACCCACATTTATAATACCAAAGAATAAAATAGTATGTTTTTAACTAATTTAGGGAGGTAAATAAATGAAAAATTATGAGACCATATCCATTAGCCAAAATCAGTACAGTTTTGCAAGCTTCAGAAGGATTTATTTTTGCCACATCCCTGGACTTAAACATGGGATATTTCACTATATTATTGGATACTGATGCTTCCAAAATCTGCACCACCATTTTTCCATGGGAAAGTATTCTCACCTCAGGTTACCAATAGAGTTTGCAGGTCACATGACATCTTTCATGCAAGGTGTCCAACCTTATGGTAGTCTTAGAGTTTGTTAGAACTTAGTTGGATGATTTGCTATGCATCACCTGAGCAAGCCTGGATGACCAACTAAGACATTTAAGGCTGGTACTAACAAGTGTGCAAGAAATGGCTTGCAAATCAACCCCAAAATCAAGTTCTGTGCAATTGAAATAGAATACCTAGGGTATATCATCACTAGAACTGGCATAAAGCCACAGCCAAACAAAGTGCAGCCAATTCTGTCAAAACAAGTCAAAGCCCTCCACAGATTTCTGGGCATGGTCCAGTACTATAGAGATCTTTGGGCAAGATATAGTAAATGCTTGCCCCACTCATCTCATTGGAAGGACAGTGTGGCCATACCAAAGTCACCAAAGCCAAGAAAACCAAACAGAGACCTTGATGTTGAAATGGGGTACAATAAGCAGCATTTGACAATGTAAAAGCTACAACTGCAAAGGATGTAATTTTAGCCTATCTTGATTACCCAAAGAAATTTGAAGTGTACACTGATGCCTCATCTAAACAACTTGGCTCAGTGATTACTCAGGGTAATAGGCCTCTTGCATTTTTCAGCAAAAAATGTCTGTAATAACACAAAATACATTGTGACCAAAATTGAACTACTGGCCATAGTGGAAACACTAAAAGAGTTCAAAGGCNACCGAAATTGAACTACTGGCCATAGTGGAAACACTAAAAGAGTTCAAAGGCATGCTGTAGGGACAAGCGATTAAAGTCTATACAGACCACAAAAAATTTAACCAAGATGCCCTTGGGTTCACCTCTAACCATGTCTATCAGTGGAGATGACTACTTGAGGAGTATGTCCCACAAATAGTTCACATGACAGGCATCCATGATACAATTGCCAATTTCCTCTCTAGATTAGACTCGGGTCTAGCCCAATATGACAATGCTAATTGGATGATGTTCAGGAAATGCTGGAGTTACTACACCATGCGTGCAGCAAGTGCAGAAAGCATTTACAACCACCAGACACAGATCAACATGGTGTTTGCAATTGCAGCAAGGAAGATGTATTTTACCCACTAACAGTAAAGGAAGTACACAAACACAGACACAATATGAAGATTTGAAGAAGCTTTAAATGCATATAAATATACAGCTCATTTGGTTGGGCATACTCAGTTGTTACACAAGGATAGCAGGACGGTCATCCCCAAAGCTCTTCAGAATTGAGGGTTAGTTGATATCACCACTTGACCTACGCTGTTTGTTGTTAAAAATAAACAAAGTGCTGGTTGCTATGTGAATGGGTACTTCAGTGGTGGAATGGAAACTATGAGTTTAAATTAGGTTTTACTGTTTGAAAACGAATGATACAGATTTCCTAGAGCAACCATGAATGTGTAACACCCTGTGATTGCTGAGAAGATTGGTGGTAGTTTGGGAGCAGTTCCATGACTGCTACTTTCTGTAACTGCCAGTAGAATATCTTCCTTGAGAAGGTTTCTGAGATGAAACCATCGCTGAGAAACTCCCCTTGACAGGTATGGGATGTTCTCAGAAGGTTTCTGAGAAGAAAACACCTTTAGGATATTGTTTCGCAGAAACAGTTATCTTGTGCTTTGTGTACTTCCTCTGCTTGTAGCAAAGTGAAGAGGACCTTTGGGAGGTTCCAGTTGGAAGCTCCTAGAGCGTACAAGTGTGAGCAGATTCTAGGCCTATGTCAGGGTTTGTCTTTTCCTTTTTGTAGGAAGTAAAGGTCTCCATCTGACCCTAAATCCAACAGAACTTTTATTTTGTTACTGGGGGGACTCTTCAGAGGTAGTTTCTTCCTACTAAAGCTCTGACTTTCAGTTGCTGCTTCCATGATGGCTATCAATGCCATGGCACCTAAATAGTCTGAGGACTTGTTTTAAGTACCCTCATTTGTGACCTTGTTGAGTTTTTTTGCAATCTTTTCATTGATGTAGTTTTCTTGGGTGTGTTCATCTTTTTTGTGGAAATTTTTTCTGCGTAAGATTCATTTAAATTTCATTGACTTTATTGTCTTTGAAGTATTGATTAATTTGTTGTCTTTAATATTTAAACAAGACTTTTTTGACTTATTTTTAGTTGCAATATTTATGATAAGTTTATTCCTGAAAATGCTTTTTGTATTGTGGATAGCTTTACTTGGACTGGGGTAAGTGTAATTTTGTAACAAACTATTTAGTTTATGTTTCTTACATGTAACTGATTCCCCAGTGCTACCCCACCTGTCCCTTCAGGTACTGTCATCAAAGGCACTTCACTGTCCGCTTCACACCCATGGCATTTCTTGCCCTTGTGCATGTGTTTTTGTAGGACCTTCTTGATTTCAGTGCGCATCAACTGTACAAAATTTGTGCCCTCGGGCCCCTTCTTAATAGGCTGAGGCTTACTTGCACCCCCACGGTTCTTGATCGGAGTGCCGTCCTTATTAAAACAATGACAGTCGCACATGTTGTGTCTCTTGAATGACCCCCCATGCTTCTTGCATGACAGACAGTGCTTGTCAGTGCAGCCCACCTTCTTGGGCTTCTTTGGAATCAGGGAGTCATTTGACTCCATCTTGCATTTCCCTTCAGCCCCTTTTGGCTTGTTTGGATTTTGGGACTTGTAGTCCAATTTCGTGTTGTTCTTGCTGTTCTCTAGAACAAGCAGTAGGGCTCTTGTACTGACCAAAGTCATATTCTTGGTCAAATTGAACTGTGTCTGCCACTTGATTGGACACATGTGCACCAGGTGAGTTGCAAGATCTGCATCATCCAAGGGCAATACCTCCTTGGTTGCTTGATTCACCTTCGGGCTGTAGTACAAGCAAGGTAGCATCTCAAGGTAGCTGTGACATAGGCCAATTATCCACCTTCATTAGGTATACCCCATGACTATAGCCCCATGAGCTTCCACCTGGAACCTCCACGGGTCCTTTGCACCCTGTCCTGACCAAAGGAAGTATGCAAAGTCATAAGATTTAGTTCCTCAAGAACTATAATCCAATAGAAGAAGTTGAGAGAGTTCAAGTGCTCAACTGACCAGTTGAGAGAGTTCAACTGCTCAACTGACAAATCATCAGTGTGAGAGCGTCTTTGTAAAAATTAGATCAAGTGCATACATGTCAAAGGCATGAGGACTGACAAGTTACAGTCCTCATTTGTGCTTCTTTTCTACAACTAATTTAACTCATAAAGAATCAGTTTACAGTTTAAAAATCATTTCATGTGCTTCAGTCCGTCTACGCAAAATCTAATTTGTAGAAACAGCTTAAGTCATTATTAATTGATAGCCTTTTTGCACGACCTTTTTCAGATCATCTGTTTGTCATCCTACCATTGGGCATCTGCTGGTCATTTGTACATCATCAGTGGTTGGGTTGCCCATCAGTCCTCTGTTTTTTTGCCTGAAGTCATCCGCAATACCCTTGGTAAGTTACGCATGACACGACATTGTGCTGCCTGACACCAAGAGTCATTATGCCACAACTGCACAGAGAGTACGCACTCTTCCAGTTGAAGTGAGTTTTACTCATGGGCTGACATATATTTTAAAAATCTAGTCTGAAAAAAATATTGCCCTGATATGTCACTGAGGACTAGTTTCCAGTTGATGTGGGTATACTCTGCTCTTGTAACAGAATTCGTACTTAGCACCTAGTGCATGTATGATGAAAAAGACCACTCATGACATATCATGCAAGTGGCACATAGACTAGCAATGAGCCATCCCTCTTAAAACAGAGGCAATATAAAATAATGCCTAGGGTAAATTATTTTCCCACTAAGCAAGATGTGTAGGTTTATTTTTAGACTTAAAAACACAGCTAGACCAAAAATTTAGTCCATACCTGTGATCATATGCAGCTGCAGTGACCACACGGAGTACTCTGAACATACCTCATGTAGGCAATATATTATAAAAATACTTCTAGGGCCTAAAATGACCCTATGAAGCATTCTGTTGCCTTACCAGACCAAACAGTTTTCTCGTGACCCCCAATGAGGTCTGCGTCACAAGAAATGACCATGATCCCCCTGGAAGTTCTCGTCTCTCAAGTATATCCCCCTGGACGTTCTCCTCTCTCAAAAGTTTCTTTTTCCCAATAGCTATTTCCCTTTTTTGCTTGCATGGTGAGATGGAGGAAGTATCGATCAATCATTGCTCATGCATAGGATAGGTTTGGGATGCAAGGATGGAGTGCCCGCAGTCAACTTCAAGGGTGGATGGGATTGCGCATGCAGCAGCCCGATCAAGGCAGATCAGCCACATTTTAGTGGGAACGAGTCACAGCACAGTCTGGTTTACCAATCCAATTGCAGCCCAGCCTGCACAATCGCGATCTCATGAAAACGATTGCACAAAAATGGGATGTAACCACACAGCTCAGCCCATGACAGAAAGTGACCAGCCTGAGAGTGAACCATGTTCAACTCCACAAAAGGGCACAGGAGGGCATGATATTGCCACATCCCGGTCACACGTCAGCATGACATGAAGTATTGTCTTGAAGTCTCTGATCACATGGGGGTGCATGCAAAACGAATGAAACAACTTCAGTCAAGTCCCCAGCTTTGAAAAGACACTAATAATAGAGTCACAAAAATAAAATTCTTGCAAATTTTTCATTCGAACAAGAATTCTAAGTACTTTTGCATGTTTTCCACAGGAAAACACGCAACGTGTTGAATTCTTTTAGAGTTTCAAGTAAAATAAAGTATGAATAGCCCTACGACAACATGAGAAAGCATGCAGGTTGGCAAATAGCCTCAGCAACTCGACTGGTCCAAGGAAAATTAGAATTCAAAGCATATAAAAAAGAAATAGAATTTTATTTATTTTTATTCAAGTAGCTTATAGGATGAAAAAATCTTAAGCACAATTCAAAAATCAGATGTCAATAATCAGATTTGATTGCCTACCTTGCATACTTTAAAATAAAATGAGTCTTGAGGAAAATACCAACAAAGACCAAAAAAATTCCGTGAAATATTGTGGTATCCAAAATACTTTTCTCATGATGACAGAATCTTCTCCCATGCCAAGAAATTTACATGTATACCCATCTGCACTATTGACAAAAAGGTATCAACAAAGAGACTTGAAATCAAACCATGTTGAGTTTCAAACCCCCAGCAAGGTGTTGCCACAGTGACAATGGAGGCAAGAAGAACATTGTCCAAAAGCATCTCCCATGTTCCAAAAAAATAAGGAACATCTATATGTTTTCCTTATCCGGCTAGGCTAGTATCAAACTTGTGGCATGTGCAGGATGGGTTCTTCCTAAATGAAAGGAAGGGTGAAGTCAAGTGATGTTGTCATCATTGCTGAAAAACAATGTTGTTGAACACACTTCTCTGAGGTACAACTTACCCAGAGCAACTAAGCCAGCATGTGAATTCAGTTTTGGCAAAAACTAGGGCTGAACTAAAATTGTTCTAGATTTTTGATCAAATAATAACATCTGTTTGATCAATTTCACCTCACCAGTGAGTATTTATTTCACAAATCTACTAAAATCTGTGAACCAGGGTTGCACAAACACCAGGCCACAATATACCATGCACATATCTAACCCCTTTAGTGCAGTGCTCAACTTGATCAAAGGACTCTTAAGGACAAAGCTAACCACTCGAGTGCAATAATTTGCTCGGGTTTTGAGTAAAATAGCAGATCTCCCAAATAGTGTCAAAAGAAAAATAGCACTACCTAGCACTACAAGCTCACAAATAAACATGTTACTGAGGTTTCTCAGAACAAGAGGAAATGTTTGAGTGAGCCTAGGTGTTTGGAAGAAACTGCCTGTCTATCTCCACTTTGAAGTAAGGAATAGGTCTAAACCTATGAAGACAGAGCACAACCAGTCTGAATAACCAAAGAAATTAAAAAGAGGAAATTTTACCTTGTGAACTTGAGAGGTTTTGGTTGTCAGCCATCATCAGAATGGACTGTACAAAAAAGAAAACACTCAAATAAACACATTACTTTAAACTCAATCGTGATTCTTAGTAGAAGTAAAAATGGACATAATGTGAGGAAAACTGTCCAAACTCATAGAATCAATACAATAAAGTAGTTGTTGCAATATTCATCTCTAAATAATAATAAAAGCCTTCACAATAAGTCAAAACATCATTAGACTGGATTCTGACACACCCAGAATCTGTTCATGCCTATGAAATTGACAAGGGTAGAACCTAATCAGTTCTCAAAACAGCAATAGCAGATTTTCCATGCACCTGACCTGCACATCGAATGGAGTCAATGATAGCTGTATAGTTCTAAGATAGAACTCATTTGGAGAAACATGATATTCTCCAAAGGCTAGCTTGAAATACCACCTTAAATAAGGTTAGGATGGACTTGCCAAGCAGCGGGTAAAGGTTTAATTAAAACCAACACACAACACCTCTGCACAAGACAACAAAGGTATATATCATGACCTAAAGTCTTTACATGGCTAAGCACCATGATTACAAAAACAAGAAAGGATTTTTCTATTCTAAATTCAAAAAATATGAATCAAAATCTAAACTCGTAGGAGCTGCAGAATATTGGGATGACTCCAATACCAAATTATTAGGGTTTGAGCCAACAAAAAGTTAATTGATACTTGCTGATAGATAAGTCCGAGAGGGAAATCCTTCCAGGAGTACACATAAACATACTACTAATACTACAGAACGAGCCTGCTCCCTCACTCACACAAACCACTTCTACTCAACAATTAACATTGGTTGTTTATCATTTGTTTTCACGTGTATGGCGAGGTGGACATCTCGAGAACTATCTTTACAAGGCCCGTGGTGCTGCGCAAACTCAGAGAACCAAAGTTTGTGTTCTATTATTGTGTCATGCGACAGTTGGGCTGATATGGTGTTTCATATAGATAACATCGATTGTGAAATACTTTAATTATCTCGAATTTTGGGGTGAATTGGGCTGATGCATACCTACTACTGCATTCGAATATTATGGGACCGTCGACCCTTATTGAATGGATTTGATTTTGCTTCCAAAAAATAAGACTATTGAAAACCACATAACCTCAGCATCCAGCTTTTGATTATGCAAAAGCATCAGCGAATGAGCTCGAAACAATTCGATTCAAGTGTCATCCGCCAAGAGTTTGTTGTAAACGTGCCCATATCCGCTTCAATCAATATATCTCTGCAAAATTCAACCCACATCAATCAATTGTAATATTCATTTTCACACCTTCCATCGTCCCATCGTTAGTCGTATCCCTATTCACACATTTTCTATACAATTCCTCAAATGCACTCAATGCCTCCGGCGAGGTCAAACCATCCAATTCCTCCATTTCCGCCTCCGTCAATTCAAAATCAAACACCTGCGCATTCTCTTTCATCCGCTCCACCTTGACGGATTTGGGCATGTACACAAATCCATGCTGGATGCACCACCGTCCGAGAATTTGTGCGGGAGTTTTGGCATGATTCGCGGCAATTTTGGCAAGGGTGGGATGATCCATGGCCTTTCCGTCACGAAGAGATCGGTAGGATTGGAGTACCACTCCTTCCTTTTGGAAGAATTCGATTGTATTTTTTCGATAGAGGAATGGGTTGATCTCAATTTGATTCACGGCAGGTTTGATGGTGATCCCTGCATCGGTAAGTTCTTGGTAGTCTTGGACGGCATAGTTGGACAGTCCAATGTTCCGAATCTTTCCTTCTCCGACAAGCTTTTCAAGCGTCTTGTACGCATCTACGTGTTTTCCTGGCACGGGCCAATGAATGAGATACAAATCGACGTAATCGGTTCCCAGATCTTGGAGAGTTTGATCCAACCTTGCACGAATGGCGTCCTCTCCCTTTTCGATGGTCGTCGTCCAAACCTTGCTGCAGAGAAACAAATGTTGTCTCGGAATCCCGCTCTCTCGGATGGCCTTTCCGACGTCCGCTTCGTTCCCGTAAAATTCTGCGCATTCCAAAAATCGGTATCCGCAAGCCAGCGCATCTGCGACGCATTCCGAGGCGGTGCGAAGGGGTCCGTCGGAGACGGCGGAGGAGGCAGAGGCCGGAATGAAGCCCACTTTGTAGGTTCCAAAACCGATGGCGGGATGGGGCGTTCCGTCTCGTAGGGCGATCGTGGGACAGGGGATGGGATCGGACCGAGTCGTGCTCATGTTTCGTGTGGATGGCCTCGATGTGGATGGATGCAGTGACGACGACGCGATGAACGAGTTGGAAAGTTGGATGTTTTGGGGCGAGACGAACGCTGTGGTTGAAGCGAGAAGACGGCGAGAGAGGTAAGGACGAGATGCCGCTGTCACGGTCGCTGTGAGGAGGATGGAGGCTGTGCGGACGGCGACGACCTTCATTGCCGATGTGGATTTTGCACGTCTCCCTTGTGAGTGTTGGATAAAAATAGAGGCTAAAACTCTAGGCCTGATTTGAGTGGGCGAATTCTCTTAGGGTAAGTAGAGACTATGTGTTTCTTGGGTTTACATACTAGTTCCGACGCATAAAATTTCTAGTGTTTTTGGCGTGTCAGCCCACAAACTTTGAGCACCGTACATGGTGTACCCACGCGAATAAAGTAGACCAGTCGGACTTTGTTCCTTGTTTGTTCTTGCTTATCGTACACCTTTTTCCAACGTCTTCCGCACACTTCATTCGTTTTCGTCGTCCCTCTGCTTCCGACGCGACGACAACAACATGCAACAGGGCACAACATTCAGCGTCGTCCATTGTTACAATCGTTCCCGCTCTTCCTTCATCATAAAATCCGCCGAGTCCGAACAACAAAGAGCTCATCTTTCATAAAAACATGGTCCTGAAACGCCTCACCCAAGCGTTAACAACTGCGGGCCACACGGTCTTATACGGATCCGACCAAGCCGAGAAAATACGACAATTGGAATCCATGGGTTTCCATCCCCAACGTGCGCGACACGCTTTGAATGCCTGCGATAACAACGTCGAGAGGGCCGCCGAATTGCTCTTGCTGGGTGGCGATGGGACGGCGGCGATGCCGATAGACATCGACGGAAATCACGATGCCAGAGGTGGAAACCAAGGTCAGCATGTTGCAGCGCACAACGACGAACAAATGAGACGTGCCATTGAACAAAGTTTAGCGACCAACCAAGCCGAGGAGGGGCGTCAGCTTCGTCGTGCGGAGGAGGCATCCATGAAAAACGTTCACAACAAATCAACCGCGCAGAAACCCGCACCAACTGCTGCAAACAGAACGCCGCCCACGACACGAGAAAAACCAAAGGACAAAACCCCCGCGGTTCGATCCGCAGCCGCCATTCAAGCCGGGAAAGCCGCAGCAGCACGCACGAATCAAATGGCCCCCGCCAAAAACACGCTCGACCGCACCCATCCAGATCTCAAACTGCCCGAAAAACTATCCAACAAATCCAAAGAAGAACAAATCATGCGTTGCGCTCATCGTCTCAAACCACACGTCATGGCGGTGGATACGCTGTTGCGCGTATTGACTTCCGTCCGCAATTCCCCCCATGTCGTCAAGTTTCGTACCATCGATCGAAACAATGCAAACTATGTACGACACGTCAGAGACAAACCCGGCGCAGAAGACTTGCTCTTGGCGATGAATTATCGTCGCGACGCTGCCAAGAATGAATTAAGGCTGGAAAAACACTCGGTGGACCCTGCGCTGCTCTACCTCGGAATTTCGGCTCTCGAACAAATGAGAACCAGCGATGAATATCAACAGGCGAAAAAGTGGAGGGCTTTTCACGCTGAAATGACGAGAGTGGCCAGACAAAGCGGCAGTCACGATATTCAGACCGGAATGACGCAGGAGGAGACCGACGTGAGATTAGAATTTTTGTCCAAGTGTCCCAAGGAACCGCCGGAAGGACGCGGGGCAATCTTGAATGTCTGCTTGGGAAAAGAGACTGAAAAGATTGAGGGCGGACACGTCTCGCGCCGTTTCGACGGGGATGACACATTGCAAGATGTTTTGCATTGGCTCGGCGGATGCTATGGCCTTGAACTCGTCGATAAGCTGCTGTCTCGAGAATGGTGTTTGTGTGATTTGAATCGCTATCCCGTAGCACCGTTGGATGTGGAGAAGCATGGCAATAAGACCTTGCAGTTTTTAGGACTTTTTCCGAGTGGGAAGTTGGGAGTGCATTTGAGCGAGGATGGATGGAGAGAGGGTGGCAGTGTTGACTTTCACGGCAGTGCAAGGGGATTGGGTGCAGCCAGTAGGTCTATGTTGTGTTGATGTATTTTTTGTTCCACTTTATAATAAGTCTAGGGTACTTTGTGAATTATGTGTAATTGTGATGATTCAGAGCTAGCAAAAAATATGATGTTGTCAAACGTTATTCTCAAAATACAAGTCAATGCCTCTTTTACCCTCGCAACCTTTTGGGGTGAACCACACAAGGGAAAACCTCTCGCCTTTGAACGGGAGTGTCCAGTGCCTTTCCTTCCACCCATCAAACTCAATGGGATTGTACCTTATATCTTTTTTGACGCCTTCCACCATGAGTTCACCTCCGGCATAGTTTCCGAGGCCGACGATCAATGAATTGCTTTGCCCTGCACCAGCTCCATTGTCCGTATGAGGTCTGAATTGCGCTTCATTTATATCGTCGCACCATGAAAGAATGATAATAAACATGAGTTGATTCTGTGAAAGGCGGTGAATAGAGCGTCAATTGAGCAACAGGCGAATTTTTCTTACCGTTTCTATTAATTGCAATGGTACTCTGCCCGTCGTTGAACACAAATAGTTAAATTCCATTTGAGCTCTTTTTCACAAGACGAAATAACCTCAGCATGTCTCGCAATGATATAATAATGACACTCACCGACGGCGGTCTATCAGGCTTCAGTGCTCTCTCGAGTTCAAATGCTGCACGAACTAACTCGGGAAATAGCAGATTCCCTTTAGGCTGACTGCATCCCCCATCAGGCATTATGCCCACAGAAAACGAGCCAGAGGCTCCACCCTCGCCTTCCTGAAAGGAATATGCCGACGAGCTCGAATTCCGGTTGCTCGTAGTCGCGGCATGAGCAACAGAGAGCGGTGTAATTCTTGATTGGTCTTTGGATGTACTCAACATGACAAGTTGCCGCTTCGCTGTTGTAGAGGGCCACATGCCGCTTGAATCCGCCAGACGCAAATAATGCAAGACTTTTTGATAGACGCTTGGTATGCCCGTGTCAATGGTCAAAGACACTAAAGAGGATGTGCTTGCTGATTTCCAACGGCGATAGTCCTCGAGCATTGCTCTCGTTCGTTTCGCCCATGGATAAAGAACGTTTTCAAGCCAATTCACCTCCGACTTTAATCGACCGTCGTCATCGATTCCGTCCCAATACCAGCCCTTTGAGATGAAGCGTTCGATGAGATAGCAAAAAGAAGTCATTATTAGATGCCACGTTTTAGGCACACCTTTGGGCATACGCAAAACAACACGCAACAACTCTAAACAATATACATCAAAGATATTACCTTTGCAACATTCTCTATCATACTTGATTCCCACTCTTTGACAGACTGAATCACCGCTTCGTTATTCCATCCCTTAGGAAACCTGTCACTTGGTCTTGCACTTAGAATCATCTTAAGCCGACCCTCCCATGTAATATAAGAAACTTCTCCCGCCATTAAACCAATAGATGGAGCTGGTGGAGCTGGAACAAGATGCGTGAACTCTTCATCAAAAATGCATTCTAAGATATCTTCTTCTATCACGCCCCTACAGATGGCAATGAGAAGACCAATGACTCGAACAACTTGCTGGTGCAAAAGTATATCCCCTTTCAATGAAAAGATGAAGAATGGCCGATTTCGAATCATTTTGGATGAAAATGTGGAAGCCTTTTCGCCCTCACTATTTGAAACTGGATCCTTTTCAAGCCTGATCGTTCCACGGTGATAAAAACGATCAACTCTTCGATAACTTAGGTAATCATGAGCTAATACATTGGGGCAGAAGTTGTGATATCGCTTTCGACGGAGAAAACGATTAACTTTGGCTGTCAAATCAGTATCGTCCGTCAATGCCTCACAATTTACAAGAGATTCTTCGGCAAAAGCGTCTTCTGCGAGAGTTTCAATGTTATTTTTCTCCTCTGACTCCTCAATTGATTGTTGACTTGGGTCGTCAGTGCTGCCCCGGCTCCTCTTCTTGTTCGGTGCCTTTTGATTCTTACGTTTTGTCTCGTTCAGTGACTTTTCTAACATCGCACCTTTGTCTTCAGAGTCCAACTCTTCGACTTGAGTCTGAAAGCTTTGCATTAACTTTTTTAGCCGCGACAAGTACTTCAGGGTATCATCACTGGGACGGGAAAATGATGGCATGGTATCGTTTTTGAAAAAGAATACTGGAGTGCCAATGGATTCGCGATCCTCACTGTGCCCAGAACTTCGAGACACTTCAATTACTCGATATGACTTGTTGCCGGGAGGAAATGATTCCAATGTGTCTAAAAATTCTTGTACAGAGAGAGAACTGCTGGGTACCAGTGAAGTTTGAGATGCGAATGCTCGTTCCCCCTCTAATTCGTGACCGAGAGATGATGGCAAAAGTAACTCAGCTGGAAAGCAGTAGTCGACACGCCTGTGAACAACGTCACTCTCGGCGTTAAATCGTTTGTTGGGTATGTGAACTCTACCAAATACTTGAATACTCCCAACAGACCATTCATTTGTAGTCCTCCCATCTGCAGAAATTTTGTGGCACATACCTAGTTTGTCCAGGATAATCTTCAGCTCTTGATTGACATCACCTATCCATTCTCTCAGGTTTTCGTCTCCCCGCTTGCTCTTGCTATTCTTTGCTTTGCTGTCATGCAATGGGGTGGCCATGGTGCACAATACTTCTGTTATTGCACCAGTGTGATGATCTTGCTCTGCTGCATCAGTCCCACGTGAAGTAGTTCCATATGACCTATTAATTTTGGGATCGACAGATTTTGCGGACCAATCGGATGGCTCGTTATAATTCGCCCCATGAGTTACTCGATCAATCGCCTGGGATACTATCCAAGCTGCATGCTGTATTCAAAGAAATTCGTCGTGAGATGTGCAAGTTTACATTGCCATCAAAGCAACGGTGAAGAAATTACAGCTTGATTTTAGAGATATGTTTTACCTGTCCACCTTCGATGCCGCATGGACGACCATTCGAGCACCCAAAACGATAGTCTGTCCCAGGAAGATATCCATACAAAACCGCGATCTTTTCCCAATAACGTTTGGCAGTTGGCACTTGCGTCAAGTACTCCCGGAAGTCTTCGGGCGAGAGACAAGTCTTGGTGCTATCCGCCAAATGACGGAATAATTGATTTTTTGATGGAAACGTGAGGCCACATCCACTGCATTTTACAGTTTCGAACTTCGCGTCGTCTATGTCCATCTTATCTACCGATGGCGAAGAACGTGTGGATTGTGTCGAAGTGAATTATTGGTGCAGTTATATTGGATGCAACCTGTTGACTAATGACTGAAATGAAGCTTATTTGTGCCTACATAAAAACACCTATAAACGCTTAAAAAAACGAAGGATGGGTATCTCGTATAGGACCCCTGACATATCCTTGACCTAAGGATGTATATCGTACTTGGGTACCATTCACTTATTCCAGCCCCCTTTCCAGGCAGTCGGTCAGCACGATAGCTGTAAAAGATTTCCTCTAGTTAAGACCCTAAAAAGCATACTTACGGGTTCTACTCAAGGGCTGTTTACAGGTTCTTTATCCCAGGACAGCACCCTACATGACAAGGAAACCCATATATCTAGGTTAATTCTCTCCTAAAAATTGATTATCATAGTTCCCTCCCCCATCCCCCAAGAAAATTGGCCTATTTCCACTCAGTTGCAATTTGTAGTCTTCTACACTCTCAATTTCACTCATGTGATTGATAGTGAAGATAGACTTTGATTCCCACGCTCCATTCTTCTCCAGCTCAACTTCTTTCATTTCTCCTGATTGTTCCTGCATCATCATCCTACCAAAGATCTTTTACTTCTTTGATCCAGGTACAAATAGCACCTTATCATCAACCAAGTGAATCCACCATTTGTTGTAGTCCTTGCTAATATTGCTAAATGTAGCCAATACATGATAGTATTCAATCGTCTCTGACCAGCCCCGTTTACACTTCATCTTAATGAGTGTTTCTCTCCTTATATATATTCCACTGTCCTCCACTGAATGACCCTTGTTATCTTTCAGTTTCTTTTGGCAACCAAACCAACGTGCATTGAGAGACTTGTATTTTCCATCGGGAACAATCGACCCTTTCTCATGCTTTGACCTAAGCCGTTTTTGTAGAAAAAAATACTAAGTACAGGTTGCTATGTGAACAAGTTACTTAGTGGGGAAATTGTTTTTATGAGTTAAAAAGGGGTCTACCTGAATGAAAGAAATTTACTAGAGAGAACATGGATGTGCAACATCCGTGGATCACTCAGGAGATTGGTGGTAGTTTGGGAGCAGTTCCATGACT